>JAAAKQ030227172.1:0-11346 GCA_010016005.3 Zanna intricata | reverse complement strand
ACCAAATAATATTCCATTTTTATTAAATAAAAGGCTGAAGTTTATTTTATCTTTTATTCGAAATTTTAGGATCACGTAACATGCTGTGTGCATAATTAGAGTATAGTAAGGTTCTTATCCGATCAATTTCAAGACAGATATTGTTGAATCCTAGCTACGTAAGCATGTTTAATTTATGAAGTAAGCAGTAAGCAATTTACATGGCATCACGTTCAGAATCAGTATAAATAAACTCAGATGAAAAATATTTTACTACATAAAAATAATTCCCAAATAATATCTAAACCACTTGATTTAATTCAGTGATATAAGTGTACTAGAAAAATAAGAATTCAAATTAATTACTGTACTGACACAAAGAAAAGCTGAGTAGATTATTATTAATTACTATAAAGATGGTGCATCTGCCATTATGCGCATGCGTCGAATATTTTATATATAATGTATGTTAACAGCATCCTCTGAAGACTTAAGTAAGAGCTGTATCTGCTTGCGTGCAAGGTACATTGTCATGTATGACGTTATAAAGTTATTGTTTTTTAAAAGCAGAAAGAGTTTGTCAAAGAAAGGCTGATAATTCATATTTCACACCGCTTGTGTGTAACTTCTCTTTACATGAACACTGTAAAAATAATGACCTTCAATTGGAAGCCAGGGTCACAGAAAGACAGCAGCCTTAACTCTTATTTTAATAGGTAATAAATACGGGTTACTGTATATCGTGTTTTTATTATGTAGAAGTATCTTATTTGTATAAATTTAAATATTTTATTTATTTATTTTTTATTATTCATTCACATTTATTTATTTTTTATTGTTTCATATATACATGCACACGACACTGTCTCATAATACACCGCTTACCCAAGGATTAAATAATACAAACAATTAGAATTGGATGATAACTTTTAAATATATCTTTACTACAGCAAAACGAGAATTAACATTTTTACAAAGAGTAGAATGTAAGTTTGTTTTTAGAGAATAAAATTGATTCTATAGATGGTTTGCTAGGATTCTTCCACTCAATAATGACCAAAAAGAGGTGATATATCTCTTGTTTCTACTAGTACTTCTAGCAAGCAGAAGTACTATTATATGTAGGTATATTATTATATCGTTAAAATTCGGAAAGCAAAATCACATAAAACAAATCATTTTGTATCAAAAGTGTCTGAAATTGTTTTGGGACTGGTAATAACATAGTGGAAAAATTATTGTATAGCGACAGCATCATGGGTAGCAAGTAGACGGTAGCTTTGCTGTATTCATTTTTTTCTTTTTTGTACAAAATGCAACGAAGTATTGTAATCGCAAAAAAATTTCGGTTTTCAGATTTCAACGAAAATGTCCGTTTTGACCATCCTTGAATCCATTATAGTGCTAGTTTCGGCGTGAGGTCTGTACGTGTCTCGTAACTAGAAAACGATTACCCCGTAGAATGTTGAAATTTTGGATTTAAAACTGTTGTAACATCTAATTAAGCACATCCCCTTTTGATTGCAATCGACTGAACAAAAAATGTCCTAAATCCTAAAAACTTCGGATTTTGAACTTTTTCTTAACTGCAGTAGTAAGTCCTCACTGAGAGCTTTTCAACGATATATCATAAGTAGTACTTATTTTCATTGGTTCCAGAGTTATTGCCAAATAAAATTTTAACTAATGAAATATTTGATTCTTATAATGGGAAGGCACATCGGTTCAAATCAGACTTCACCTTATTTTTTTTTTTTTAACTATTTTTCTTTATTTAAATATACTGATTTATTAATAATTATTAACAACGTAACGTAAAAATTCTTTTCAAATAAATAATAACATTAAAAAATTATATATGAAAAAAAAAAAACAGAAGTTATAAGTGAAATAAAATGTTATGCACTTTTAAAAATTGTATTTGTTATCTAATAGGCATTATTACGTATGTTTATATGTAATAGATTTGGTGAAACATCTCATTATTTAATATTAATTGAAAGTTATACTTTAGAATCGTATTATTTTTGGATTTTTGTACAAGGTGATGTCACATCAGATTTTTAATTTTGCGTTCTTAATTTTCACATTTTATAAACAGTAGGGAAACGGACAAGTACGTTTAACAGCGTACTCTCATGGACTGTGCGTACTGTGTATTTGTACAGATGTTTCTCGTCTCTCCCACCCATTCGGTACAACAATCCATCGTCATCCGATGTGTTTACAAAACTTTGTCTACTTCTTGAAGTATCTTATCTCCCTACAGGTTAGCCAAATATTTGGTTTGTTTCTGTATATTTACAGGTAAGAAAGCTATTTATTAGATTTTTTTTCTTGAATTATAGTGTTACGATATTATGAAAATCCTTTTTTTTTGTAATTTTTTCTTGCTGTTGATTTCTATCAAATTCACTATTGATTACAAGACTTTAGATTTTCTACTTATACTATAAACAAGTGATTTAATGGATTTACATTTACATTTTATTGAATAAGTATTAAACTGGTAATTGAATCTAATGTCATCAGATAATTCAGTAGGATTCAAATTAGAGAGGTTATATTTTCATTGTTCTGATGTATTAGATAAAATCTCTATTTTTTTATTTAACTTTTTTTTTATGGATAATTACATTAAAGTTGTTAGTTTTTACAAAAAAAAAAGTAATAATCAAAATACCTTAAAATTGACAAAAGCAAAGAGTAATTTCACGAAATAAGAACTCTACTATTATTTAATACACATCTACAAATTATATATTTTTAAGATATATCTATCTGTCATAGCGAAACATAAACAAGGTTTTCATAATGTGGTTTTCACAGGAGAATGTTAAAAGTAGATGGGTTGATAAAGTATCAAATAAAGACTTCTTAAAACTAACAGTAGAGGGGAAATATTTGTGGTAGAATATAATACAGTCAGAACTTGGTCGGTGAGCCATATATTGAGACTTATAGACATAGTTAATACAATTATAGAGGGATGGTTAGCGAAAAAAACCTGACGTAGACTACATTATTTTCGTGTACGCCAATTAAATTAAATACACAATTTTTTTCTTCACTTCATTTAAACTTATTTCATCTGAAAGTGAGATACGATCATCCAATTCTTCAATAAAGTGGATAGTTACACAATTGCTAAAATATTACTTTTTTTTAACAAAAACATCACATTAGAGTAAAAGTCCCTTTAATACTCTTTAAATAAATCTAAGTCTTATATCTATCTAATACTATGTCTCTTAAATTGTCATCTAAATAAAATGAAAACATACACGAAACAGGAAAAGATAAATAAATTTTATAGCAATATTTATTATCAAGTAGACTGAAACAAATGCATAAATAAAAACAATACCATTCTAAGTTAGAATTTTCAATTAATTTATGTTTAACCAAATCTGATCTGGAGATGACTTCCTCGTATGCCTATTAAATTACACATACATGTTTTTAAAAGTATATAAAATTCTATTTGACTAATAACTTCTCAACTTTTTTCAATTTTTTTATTGTTATTATTTACAGTAAACATTTTTTACAAGTAGAGGTTAATAATTATTAATAAATAAGTATATTTAAATTAAAAGAAAAGTTAAAAAAAATAAATGGGGATGAAGTCTGATAAGAATCGAAGTGCTTCACTTTCAAGATCCAAATATTTCATTAATTAAAATTTTATTTGGTTATAATTATGAAACCAATTACAATAAGAATAACTTATGACCGTTAAAAAGCATTCAATGAGGACTTATTAATGCAGTTAAGAAAAAGTTCAAAATTCAATTTTTGTTTGGAATTTGGGTTTTTTTCGACACTTTTGGTTCAGTCGATTGCAACCGAAAGGGGAGGTGCACAGCTAGAATACTAATAGTATTTCGTACATTATCAACCCATTTATTTTTAATATTCTCCTGTGAAAACCACATTATGAAAACCTTGTCTATCTTTCGCTATGGCGGATAGAAATATCTTACAAATATATCATTTGTAGATATGTATTAAATACTAGCAATTTATTTTTTCTTGAAAGTACGCTTTGCTTTTGTCAATTTTAAGGTATTTTAATCATTCTGTGATTCTTTTTTTTTTTTGTAAAAACAAACAACTTTAATGTAATTATCCACAAAAAAAAACAAAGGGTGAGGTGTTGTAACTAGATGTTACAACAGTCCTAAATCCAAAATTTCAACTTCCTACGACTAATCTTTTATGAGTAATGCGAGATACGTACATTCATTACGTCGAAACTAGTCAAAATAGATTCGGGAATGGATATTTCCGTTGAAATCTGAAAACAGAAAATTTTCGCGATCATAATACTTCCTTCACTTCGAACAAGGAAGTAAAAACTGCAGAGAAAAGAGGAGAAGTATTTTTAAATAGAAAATAAGAAGGTAGGAAGGTAGAAAATAAGAAGGTAGAAGGTAAGAAGGTAGAAAATAAGAAGGTATTATTATGTTGAGGTTAAAACATTAGCACAGAACTGATAATAGCATCAAAACTAGTCAAACGACTTTTGATTAAGAAAATAAATACATTTTATTTTTAACTGTCTTTGAAACAGTAATTAAATATCGAAATATATTTGAACTGTTAAGAAATACTTATTGTGTTAATGGATCAGTTTTTCGGTTTTGATGTGTGATCAATGAAATCATATTGTTGTATGATGAAATTAAATTTCTCTAACTGCAGTCAATGTATAAAATTAAAAATACGTATCCATTTATCTTGAAATAAACTTCATGTATAAATTTTAATACGTTTAAGAGAGTAAACTCGAGGAGTAGTTGCAATACTTTATCATAGTTTACCGATTTTTCATTAAAAAAAAAAACTCTGCTTTTCATTAAAAAGGTTCTGAATGCGAATACCCGATCATTCATTTAATACTAATTTTTTAATACATAAAAACAGTTTTCAGGTTGTAACCGAATATAAGCTTGAACAGTTGTTGTAATGTAGTAAATAAATATGTTAATGGAGAAACAATATTTTAATATTATCGAGTGAAATGTCGGGATGACCAACGAGATCATTCAAACACATTTATATATAGTATATGTATAAGTTGCAAATATGTCGTAAAGAACTAGATTTCAATATACTGACATATAAAGAAAAAGCTAAAGGTTGATTTTATAAGATGATATTTAATAACCTGATAATATGTCAGGAGCACTTATTTTAATGTAAATTTTAACTAATGTTAAGAGAAAGTGGTATAATAAATGATCTTGGATGTGTAATTCATTAAATTATTTCATTCGCATATATATTTTATTAGAAATATTTACTTATATATTTTAATGAGTAAATACCAAATCCATAATTGAATACGATGACGTCAGGTTCGTAATTGAAGTTCAGATTAGCGTTGTTCCCATAACTATAATTTCTATTATAGTGAAGAAAAAATATAAATATTTAAATATAATAAAACACGGTGATCTTGGCAGTCGACGATGACCTGATGCAAGCTATGGTACATTGCAATCTTTGCTAGATCTAATCAATGAGTAACTGACTAAATGGAAAATAAAAGCTAATCCGGCGAAATTAAGCAATGTGACGTTTGCAACGAGGAGAGACGACTGCCCACGGGTCCACCTCTCTCTCTTTATTTGTTTAGCCTCCAGAAACAATACCTCTTCTGAATACAATACCTCTTACTTCAGAGGATGATGTGTATGAATATCAATGAAGTGTAGTCTTGTACAATCTCAAGTCGACCACTCCTGAGAAGTGTGGTTAATTGAAACCCAACCACCAAAGTGGTGGTGTTATTACGGAACCCCTTAGGGCTACCTTATGTCTTACTTATATATTTAGGATCGGGTCCACCTAAATGGCGTTTTCATCCCGCATGCAGACCACATACGGTATCTAGATTTACATCAGGACCGTTGTCTAACATGGAAAAATCATGTGAGAGGAAAGAGAAAACAAACAGCTTTTAACACGTTGCTTCTAACATGTTGATGCAACATTGCATCCAGCAGCTCCATAATAAAGTAGATGAAGAGCATAACGGAGGTACCGTTGTCTGTGAGAAACAGCGAAATCCATGAATATCTGAGATTATCGTACATTCATGAAGATGTGAAACGATTCACTTCAAATACATATTAAGGCTAAACAACTATAAAAACCATCTGGCTGTGAACTTACTGGATAACAACGAATATATTAGACGGCTGAAACGATTCCATGTGTTGGACCTGGGAGATATTGCGCGAACTTCTTCCCTTATGTGTTATGTTTCTTCTCATTATTTTGTTTTGGAGTCAGTTGATTATGTTTGGTTTTGTTATTTCATTGTACTATTTATCTTTAGTGTGTTTTGTTGTTATTCACAGTTCTGTTTATAATTTGATCAATGTATGTTGCTTTTTATTATACATGTCACGTATACAATTACTTAAATGTATTCCTTTGAAGAGCATCAATAGTAATTTCTCTTCATGTCACTGTTTTGTGATGCAATTTACTTACGGTTTCTATATTTGTGGAACTTGATTGTAAATAAATTCTGAGACAAAAATATAAAATAAAATTTAAAAAATACAAGTTTAACGATTATTGAAATAAATTGAAAAACAAGATTATTCTTAAAAACTGTTTATAAAAAATTTCTTTAAGAGCAGTAAGCTTAGTAAGCATGTTAAACATAGTTGTAAGCATGCTAATAAATCTATAAGCTTGTTATAAAAATAAGTAAGCATAGAGGAAAAAATGGTTTAAGAAGTTTGTACAAAAATTGTATGTATACTTTTTCAGGAAAAAAATGGACAAAAAATTTAGTTAATTCAACAAACAGCCGTATTTCAGAAAAGTTACATAGGCGAAAGCATGGACAAAAAGAGGATATTGCTCTTTGCTTATAAGATAAAAAACAGCTTCTTTATTGTTCTGAAATAAAGTTGTTTACTGAATTTACTAATTTTTTTTGCCCATTCTTTGCCTGTAATATTGCAGAATTTTTATGCGTATTTTCTTATATAAAAATCAGTTTTATTTACCAACAAGGCTAATCTGTTGATTAATTCGTCACGAATTACTGTTAATGTTTTTCAGCTGATTTTCGAAGTCGAATGTTCTGAGATTCAAATCCAGATAAAAGTTCATTTTCTTTTATACGGATTTGAATACTTGACAACTAATACCGGTATACTTTGGTGTTTGTGGTTCAATTAACTACAATTTCAGGAATGGTGGGTTTGAGTCTGTACAAAACTACACATCATTTACATGTCATACATGTATCATCCTCTTGTTATTTAGCCGTTGATGGGATCACTTACTGTTCACTAGTTAACGGGATTGGATTTCCATATTATGCGTATACTTTAATTGAATTTCCATATTATGCGTATACTTTACGAAGGTGTCTGCGAGGCCATAATGTTGTATGCTGCACCCGTCTGGGCTCATCGTATGCGATTCAAGGTTATAGAGATATCTATAGAGATATTCTATTGCGAGCCCTGCGTCTTCTACTATTAGCAGATGTCGGGGGTTGTACTAGTGTCTCGTGAGAGGCAGTCTCTGTGATAAACGGCACAAAACCCATTGACATCCTGGCTACGGAAGTAGCATGCGGTACACTTCTAAGAAGAGAGGCCTTCTTACCTCAGGGTGCATGCGAGAGATAGAAGACCAAGGTTTTAACTCTTGGCAAGCTAGGTGGAATGATTCTTCAACAGATCGATAAACGCATGGTATCTTCCCCGATGTACGAGGTTTGCGAACGATTAGGTGGGTTTCCCTCAATCGGTACATAATATAATTTCTTTCAGGACATGATGCCTTTAGGCATAATTTGGTTTGGTTGACTCCGGACTATGTCCAGAATGTAGATACGATGACACTGTGGATCCTTTATGTATGTCCCAGGTACGAGGCTGAACGTACGAAAATTGTTAGGGAACTTGAGAGAGTATTTCCTTTTTAGAATTGGTTGTTCACTAGTTAATCAGATTGTAACGTACATATTAAGAAAAAAGATATTATAATTCCTTTTTTTTTTTCAATTTATTTATTTTTACTCATTTTCTAATGTATACATTTTTCTCACTGCCTACTGATAATTATTTTTCATCAGTCAAATACCATTCAGTTTCAATTTTTAAGCCAAACTTTATTAAAGTTTTTTTTTTATTAAGTAAAATAGATTAATGAGAATCATTTCTTAAGAATAAATTTTATACCTAGTAATATGAATATTTTATGTAAACGCAAGCTATCGGGAGATAAAATGTTAAGAAAGAAAAAGAATATACCTTAAAGCAATATTTTAATAGTATACTAATATATTTCTTGAAAGAAAGTAATACAACATTTATAAAATGTTACACTTTCGAAATATTTGTAATAACTAGGCTAAATATTAAGTTATATGGTAATAAATAAATAATTGGTCAGTAATAAATTTTTAATAGCTTATTCCATATTTTAAACTTTTATTAAAAACTTTATAATAAATATAATTAATTATTATTGCTGTTTATTTATTTTTTGTAACACGTTGTTTATTTATTAATGTTTTAAAACATAAGCTAAAATCAAGTAATTAAAACAATTTTTATAGAAGGTTATACTGAAGATATAAATATTTATGTTATTTTTAAAATGACATTTAAGACCGACCGGCCGGCACGTCTGGCCCGGGTCCGGTCGGTTCCCCATAGTCTGTTGTCGGTCGGTCATACCGGGTCGGGCTGGTTTAACCGGTATAATCTGTAATATCGGTACTTTTATGTGTATAAGTATACACACATACACAAACACACACAACTGCAAAACTTTCTCTCTCCTTCGGTGGAATTTATCTAGACAAGGCCAGCATTCGTCGTTTTTTTTTTCTTTTTTACATTGTATGTATTCGTACCTGCCATGTTTTTGTTTCGTTCCCAGACTTGAATCACCGTAATAATAATACTAATAGCAGGACTAATAAAAGGGCCCCGCCATCCTTAGGTGTAATACTATACTAATACAGGTATGTAGTTTTCCTGTATTCTATTATTAGATAACCGAATAAAATGAACAAATTTTTTATACTGTTATTTTAAAAATAATAAGGAATATATTTCTTCCTTTTTCCATTACAAAAATTCCATTCTTTTTTTTAAGTTTTTTATTTTTAATTTGATTCATACCATTAGCAACTATACTTGAATGATGTAATTTTCTATTCCCTTCGATCCTAAACTTGGCTTTTATTTTATTTAAGGATAATATAATTTATTATCCTAAATGTTTAATAATCTGTCATATGACTTTTAATTGCGGTCTACATACGTACAACTTAACCTATGTAATCTAGGTTTATTCTTTTACGACCAAATTTACTACCCAAAATACTTTAATCGACCAACATTTTTCTAGCAGTTAAGAGTTTGATTAAATAAATCGTTATCTCTTATTTTATCTCGTGAAGTTATCTATCGTTATCTCTGAAATTATTTTAGATATGATATAATCTTTTCACTTCCTTTTACAAAGAAATTATTGGAAAGTATTGTAATCGCGAAAAATTTCGGTTTTCAGATTTCAACGGAAATATCCATTTTGACCATCCCTGAATCCATTTTGACTAGTTTCGGCGTGACGTCTGTAGGTACGTGTCTAGTATAACTTAAAAACGATTAGCAATAGAATGTTGAAATTTTGCATTTAGGACTGTCGTAACATCTAGATGTGCACACCTCTCCTTTTGATTGCAATCGACTAAGCCAATAGTGTCCAAAAAATGGCCAAATTCAAAAAATTTGGATTTTGGACTTTTTCTTAACTGCAGTAATAAGCTCTCATTGAGAGCTTTTCAGCGATACATCCATAGGTGGTACTTATTTTCATTGGTTCCACAGTTATAGCCAAATAAAATTTTAATTAATGAAATATTTGGATCTTACAAGGTTACACATCGGTTCGAAGAATCCGACTTAATCTCTAAGAATTAACGATTTAATCCCTACCCGACTTAATCTCTAAGTAAAGGATTACAATTAATTTTGTTTAACTTGTCTTTCTTTTAATTTAGGTATATTGATTTATTAATAATTATAACCCATGATTGCAAAAAATGTTTGGCAATAAAATTCAATAACAGTAAAATATATACATACATATGTGAAAAAAATCCGAAGTTATTAGTGAAATAAAGTTTTAATTACTTTTTAAAATCTTTATATGTAATATATTTGATGAAATATCTGATTATTTAATATTAACTGAAAATTATAATTTGGAATCGTATTATTTTTGGATTTTCCAGTTTAATTTCTGTTTCATTTTATGTACTTTAATAAAATTTTATGTTCTTTTCATTAAAAAAAAAGTGTATATGTAATTTAACATATGTACAAGGAAGTCTTGTAGTGTCCACATCAGATTTTTTTTTAATGAAAATTGACTTTATTGTGTCCGGTTAAGAGTTAATCATGAATATTTCAAAATTTCATTGACAATCTTATCCCATGGCCTAAAAATAATTTTTATAATTTATTTAGGAGAAATTATTTCCAGTTATTCAAATGTTACAATTTGAATCTGTTACAGTTTAAAACTGTGCTAAAGAAATATGCCATAAAAATAGACGTCAGTCAGTTGTTTCCACCTAAAAAAAAGAACCCGATCAATTGCGTCCCTCACATATAATTTTACCCGGTAAACTCTGTTCCTCGTTGAAATTGTGCCTTACTATTCCAAAAAATTGATCATAATAAGTACAGATACTACTGTGTATCTTCTTCTAATCAAAATCAAAAAAACATATTTCATACTATCTAGTGATCGCAGGTGTAGATCCTTTGAAAGTAGCGATATAGTATGTTTTGTCTGGTCACTTGTAATAGTTTTGTAATTTTTTATGTAACTTTTTTTTTATGCTCTTTGTCTAGTCACTTAAAATAGTTTTGTCAGTTTTCTGTGCAACTTTTATTTTTATTTATTTTTTACCCTTTTTATTTTTTTTTATTTCCATGCATTTTATTTCTTTGCTGTTGTTTGTCATATAATAGTTTTGTCAATTTTCTATGTTACTTTATTTTATTGATAAAAATTTCATGCAGTCATCCTTTACGTACTGTATTCGAGAACAGGTTTTTCCGGTAAATTTATTCATTTGTTTCTGAAGATACTTCCTTTTCTTCTATCCGTTTATAGTTCATTCATTTCCTTTGTTTTTTAATTTGACATATGTATCAGTCTGGGAAATTTTCAAAACCCAATTTGACAACTCTTACTAACGACAATTAAATGTGGAATAAATCTCGAAATATATATATATACATACACACACATACACGCACACAACAGGTGGTGTGAGGGTATTGAACCGTTGTTATTGTT
>JAAAKQ030227161.1:0-11346 GCA_010016005.3 Zanna intricata | reverse complement strand
AGATGCGACTGCCGCTTAACTGTTCGTCATATCTTGATTGACTGTATATGTTATGCGGCCTTACGTCGCAAATTTAAATTACCTAACAATATTCGCCAGATCCTAAAAAACGACAATACAGTGATAGATAGGGTTCTCTGATTCTTGCGACGTGTTAAAATTTTTAATAAAATTTAAGACACATAGTTTTTTATTCTCGTTATCCTTCAAGGGGCCTTTTACACCCCTTACGGATTTTTAATAACCCCTTTTTTGTTTTTAATTTAGTTTTAATATTATTTCATTTTATTTTTTAAATTGTGATTGTTATATTAGTTTTAAGTTTTACAATGTTTTCACCTGGGATATTAGTTTCAGTTAAATTTTTAATCTTAATCTAGTTTTAGTTTTAAATTTTATTTTTTCTGTGATATTAGTTGCATGTTCTTTTGACCTGTAATATTAGCTTTAGTTTTAGCTTTTTTTTTAAGTTTTATTTCATTTTAATCTAGTTTTAGTTTTTATTTTTTAACATTTTAATTTTATTTTCTGTGATATTAGTTGTAAGGTTTTAATAAAATTTATTTATTTTTTTTTAAATTTAATTTGTTTTTGTTTGTTTTAATTTTAGTGTTTTGAATATATATATATATATTCTTTTCTTCCGTTACCATTACGAATTTGATTCGGGTGATAATAACGCCTTAGCGTTGATCGTCCTTAAAAAAAATTTATCTATTAAAAAAAAAAACATTTAGCAAATGATGATTTTATATCACTCTTGTTGAAGACAAGACCAATTAGTTAAATCAAATCTTCACGTGCTCAATTATTTAAATCCGGTAATTTTTATGGCATTAAAAAAATGATGAGTGATTTATTTTAAATAAAGCTGAGTGGTAAATGTATTTGTAAACGCTTTATTTTGTTAAATTTTGCTCACTTTCTAGAACTCAGTTAAATTTTTTTTTGTAAGTGCCTTAAATCTGATGTTTCCTATGATTCTTCTAACCTCATAAATACTAAATACGGAAAAAATCAAGTCAATAGAGTGAAATACGTGGGAGAAATTATCCAATTAATGGCTTAGATAAAAATAAAATCAATTGAACAAGAAGGTGAAAAATGGAATTGGCCTATCAAAAGATGTTTACGATTAAAATCATATCTAAATGAAAGTCAAAATCACGCATTACAACACGGCATTCAAACAAGAAGCGTTCTGTAAACTCTACAGAATGCATCTCCAGTTTAAAATCAGGTGAAATAAATTGAATAGAAAGGAAAATCTGTAGAACAATCCTAGGAACAATAAAAATAGGAAAACGAATTCTAATTCAGAAGTAATAAAGATGAAACCAATAAAATTGAGAAAATATCAGATTCCACCCAGAAAAAAAAGAGCCAAATTTTTTGGCCACTTTATGATTATAATAAGACTCAAAAAAACATATCTTCCACAACATTTACAACAAAAAGAATGGAAATCAAGAGATCTCAGCAATTCAAAAAATCCTAAAAGAAATGAAAATATCTGGAGAAATTTTACAAGTTTGAAAATCATTCTTAATTACAAGATGACATTAACCGAATTTAAGACAGGTAATGTAATTAGCGCGTAATACGATAATTTAAGTTGTATTAATAAATCAAATTTTAATCTGTAAATATTTCAAATTTACGTGGAATTTTTTGAAATATCAGTTGAATTTAAATTAACCTTTAAACCTAAACGATCGCAATATTCAATTGTTTAAAATCTCTAAAACCAATATTTTTTGATTTAATAAATTATTTTATACTTTAATGTACTCGAACGTGAAACAATTATGAAAATTATTGTAATAAAGTATGCGAAATATTATTTTTGGATGGATCATTTTCAAACGTTACTGGCAGTAAAAAAACCTTGAGTTTTATTGTTTGTTTTTAAATCAGGTTCTGTCTACCTAATTTTTTTTTAATATTTGGTATGATATTTTTTTACGTTAATTGAATTTTTGTTTGTGAGTAAATTTATTTATTTTCTGAATAAATTAATATTTGACAATAATTTTTTTTTGTAATTATAAACCATTGCTGATGGTCTTGAGAAAGTATTCCGAGTTGGTTATTTGTCGGTATGATGCCGCGAGTTTTTTGAGTGGAGGGGTGCTGGGAGAGCGCTCCTGAATACAGAATGAATAATCGACATCATAACGTACGCTATGAACTTCAATGCCGTCGCCCAAACACTCATTTCGCTGCGAGCTGCATGCTTATGTTTTTATGTGCTCTCCACATATTATATAGATGGGAAAACTATTCGGATTCGTTGGTGCAAGGAAAATGCGCTGCCGTCTGTGCGGCGGGGCTAGGCGTGGTGAGGGTTGCAAGTGAATACAGAAAGCCAAGTCAGAAAAAACCCATGCGCCCATATCCACTTACCAGTCCGAAACCATTATCTGTCTATAATATCTCTTTCATTTACTTCTAACATTAATCACGGTATAAGTAAATACTTTTGTTGATTGTATATTTTTAAAAGTAATTCTGGTAGGTTTTGCATAACAAATAATAATTGTTTGTTTTATAATTCTTAGAAGAATTTTTAGATTTATTTTAGATTTCTACTATATTATACTATCTATGTCTACTATATTAATATATTTGAGCTTCTGATTCTTTTAATTAATTTAGTTAAATAACAATTAGGAATTAGAATATTTATTTTTAATTCTCAATTTCCATTTAATATAGACGTTAAATAAATTTTTCCATTAGGTTACCGTATTTTCGCTCAGTTTTTAAAGCAATAATTTTGTATTAATGAACTTTACTATCAACATAAAATTGTTGCTTTTTAATAGCAGATATTTTATATTTAAATACACATATTTCAATTGAAATTCACCATATACTTGAAAATAATAAAGATTATCTAACTTATTACTACCAATATATTTACAGGAAATGAAGAAAAACAAAAAAAAAAGAGGAAAATTCTTTTCTGCTTGAGAACACCACAAATTTAGCATGGGTATTACTTCTTTCGTAACATTTACCTCATCAAATATGTGTTTCATTTTTTTATAACTAAAAACAACAATGAGTATGTTGTAATAAAATGATATGACAACAATTTAGTCAATTAATTAAATCTCTTGTTTTATAATATATTTTACGAAGCAAGAATATTTTTACTGTTCTTGAAAATCTTTTTACACAATCCTAGATTTTTCCCCTCCTCACTAAATAGTTATGTTGACTGATTTTAAGTTCAGAAAAGAGTCGGCATGTTTTAATCTTTATATTTTAGAATTATCTAACACAAAAATGAAATGGTGTGGTAGCTTGTGTATTAGGGAGATCAATTACATTAAATTTTTTAATAAAAAAGGTATAATATATTATATAAGGTAAAGAATTGAGTGGTTATTGCGGAGGGAGAAAGTCTCCGTGGCGCGAGTGTTTGCGTCTCGGCCTTTCATCCGGAGGTCCCAGGTTTGAATCCCAGTCAAGCATGGCATTTTTAACACACGCTACAAATAATTCATCTCATTCTCTGAATAGGTTAAAAAAAACAAAGGCTAATGAAAATTTTACTTGAATTTGTTTTCCAATCAGAATAAAAGCAGAAATAGAAATCATACCAAGAGAAATATTTAATAAAAAAAAAGAAAAAAAAAACCATTAAGCTAAGATCACACGATAAAAATTAAATTCTATTATTTTATAAAAAATTATTAGTTTCCAAATTATTGATTGAATTTTTTTTTATCATGCTGAATGATGGGATTATTGCAGTCGGGACAGTTTTCTACTGAAACAGAACTAATTTATAACTCTAGTCATAAATTATGTAGAATCTTTTCTTATCTAGCAAAAACTTATCTAGAAAAAAATTATCTTTAACTGTTTAAAATCGTCGACATGAAATTTCACATTTTACTTGCTTGTACGAAGTAAAGGAAGTATGGAAGTATTGTGATCACGAAAAATCTCGGTTTTCAGATTTCAACGAAAATATCCATTTTGACATCCCTGAATTCATTTAACTAGTTTCAGGGTGATGTTACATACGTATCTCGCATAACTAAAAAACGATTAGCCATAAGATGTTGAAATTTTGGATTTAGAATTGTTGTAACATCTAATTGTGCACCTCCCCTTTTGATTGCAATCAACTGGAGCAAAAGTTTCCAAATAAGCCCAAAATTAAAAAAAAAAAAATTGGATTTTGGACTTTCACTTTTCTGGAGTAATAAGCCCTCACTGGGAGATTTTCAATGCATATCATAAGTAGTACTTATTTTCATTGGTTCCAGAATAATAGCCAAATAAAATTTTAATTAATAAAATATTTAGATCTTCTATATAGGTTAGGTTCAGACTTCACCTCCCTTTTCTTTATTTTTTTAAATTTAAATATATTAATTTATTAATAAATATTAACCTCTGAGTGTAAAAAAAATGTTACAATAAATAATAATTCAATAATAACAATAAAAAAAAAAATTTATGTGTACAACAGATGAGTTTCTTGTAGGTTATTAAATTACATGTAAACATTTAAAAAAAGAATGAAAACTACATAAATTTTATTTCATTAATAATTTCTGATATATTTTAATATTGTTTTTCGTTAATATTGTTACTGAATTATTTATCGTAAACATTTTTTACAATCATTGGTTAATAATTATTAATAAATTAATATATTTAAATTTAAAAAAAAGAAAAGTAGATGAAGTCTGATTCGATCGACGTATACTTTTTTTTTTAACCTCCGGAACCACCATTAAGGCGTATCTTCAGAGGATGAGTTAAACGAATTGTAGCGTGTGTGAAAAATGAAATGCCTGACCGGGATTCGAACCGGGAACCTCCCGAGATGAGATGAGAGGCCGAGACGCTACCACTCAGCCACGGAGGCCGGCTATGTGTATCATTGTAAGATCCAGATATTTTATGAATTAAAATTTTATTTGTCTATTATTCTGGAACCAATGAAAATAAGTGCCATATATGATACATTGTTGAAAAGTTCTCAATGAGGACTTATTACAGTAGTTAAGAAAAAATAAAAAATCCTCATTTTTTTTTTTTAATTTTGGGCTTTTTTGGACACTTTTAATCCAGTCAATTGCAAAAAAATGGAGAGGTGCACAACTAGATGTTGCAACAGTCCCAAATCCAAAAATTTCAACATCCTACGACTAAACGTTTTTGACCTATGCGAAATACAATGTGAATTTGAACGAGTTTCTGTGACATTACTAATAAGACCAAAATAAAAGATATTTTTATAAGAAAATAATTTAAAATAACTTTAAGTTGCATTCAATGACTGGGGAAGTTCAGCAACATCTTTGCCAGGTTTGGAGGAATAACACTGAACATTTTTTGGTTACTAATAAAACGCGTTGGTATGATTTAATTCATAAGTTAAAATTACACTTTTTTGTTGTTTGAATTTCCTTATAGAATCTTTTTAAAAATGGAATCGTTTTGTAGTTTTTTATTAATATTTTTTTGTTAGCTTGTGGTTTGATTTCAACATCTGATTTAAAGTAGAAGTGTATTGGATGGGGGAATGAAAAAAGAGGAAACCTTCATTACATTACGTTTTGCTGATACCACAGACATAATATTATATTAACCGTGTTCTACAATGCTATGAAATTGATGATTTTCTTTTGTGTAACGCTCTCAAAAGTAAATATGTTAAAATATTTTATTTCCTTTTCAAGACTTTGCTGAATATAAAATGTAACTTTTACTATTTTTACTGCGGTTTTATAATTCTTTATCAGACGTGTCGCTAATTTATTTTTATTCCATTTTCTTTTTGATTTCATCAAATATACCTTTTTTTGTTATATTTATATAGATTTATTCAATTCTCTTATTAACGAAGAAAATTTAAAGAGTGTCGTTATTTTCTATGAATTACGAATATTTATTTGTAAAAAAAAAGTGTTATAACTTTAAGGTATAAATCATTTAGCTGTGTATCGTTTATTTTTAATCAGTTCTGTGATTTTTATCATATTTTAAGGAAAGTGTTTTGAGTAAGAAATCTGTTTATTTCAGTTAATGTTATACAGAATTTCCCATTGTTTTTGATTATAAGTTTCACAAGGAAACTTAAAATCATTTTTCATCAAAAGAGTTAGATGATGCAAAATTAATAAAATAATTTTATTTTTAACTGATTTCACAAAAGGAAAATGATTTCAATTTAACCCGCATGTTTTTATTTATTATTATTATTGACAAATGCACTGATTCCCATGATTATTTTTCATTCTATAGAAGAAGAAATACCTCTGAAAAAGGAAGTAATTGAGAGCTATTGAATTGTTTATGTAGCTTTACTCGTGTACTAAGATTCTGGAGAGCCCAAACAAATGGGGTAGTATGTAGAGGGTTAGGAAGGGAAAAGGGTTGTATATAAGTATAATAGAGTTTTCTGCAAATATCTCGAAAACTATTCATTTTACGAAACGTTTTAGACGATGCGTGTAAATGCGTAGATATTTTACACGATGCAGTTTATTTTTTATGAAATTCAAAAATTCTTGCAATTTGAAGTTATTTTGTTTTTCTGTGTTCGATAAAAAATAATAGAGTTGTGATGTGTTTAAATTCTACATTTTTTAACCCTTTTCTCGTGAAATGAGTGTGTGAAGTTGTTTCATATTTCTGCAATTAAGTTGCAGTACTTCTTGCGATAAATTGCAAAAATCCAATATAAGAAATAAATTGAACTCTTCTAAGAGTGATCTAAGAAAACAATTCTTCAAAAATGTTTTAAAAGACTTAAAAATATTCAAATCCTAATAAACGTTAGTTGATTTTATGCGGTATCCATTAGGCAGAGGATGCCCGTGTACTTTGGTGGGTTTTTGTTTTTTTTGTTTAACCTCCGGAACTACAATTAAGTATATCTTCAGAGGGATGAAATGAGTGAATTGTGGCGTGTGTGAAAAATGCCATGCCTGACCGGGATTCGAACCCGGGACCTCCGGATGAAAGGCCGTAACGCTACCACTCGGCCACAGAGGCCGGCGTACTTTGGTGTTTTTTTTTTCTTTTTTTTGTGGTTGGTATTCAATTAACCACACGTTTAAAGAATGGTCAGCCTGAGTCTGTTCAACACACCTCATACATGTCATACATATCATCTTCATATCCTTTGCCCGTGGGGGAGGGGGTTGCCTATAATTCTCTAGTTAACAGATTACAACATACACAGAGCGGAAAAAAAATATATTTTACAAATTATGTTCCCAAAATTTTCGTTTTCGTTTTTTAATTTGCCTTCAAAATTGATATAGTTGTGGAAAAAATACAAGAAATCAGTTTTTTATTAAAATAATTTTTTTCGGGAATAATACATTTAGTAATAATGATTTGCTGAGAAATTGAGTTTAATCAAAAGATGTCTACAAAATAGGGATATGTAAGTAAGAGATTGGTCCATTAAAAAAAAAAGTATAATTTTTAATAAGACAAAAAAGTAATTTTTGCAGGAAAAATATCTTAATTTTAGAATAAACAAGCTAGAGTTTTTAATATGTATTAAAATTTATAATTAAAAAAAAAAATCATACCTGATAATATTTTCATTTTAATTACTTAGATTTGAATCTATACTATTATATAAAAAGGAAGAGGGTTTTTGTACGGGATAAACAAAAGAACTTCTCGATCAATCGCAATCAAATTTTTACCCATGTTTCTTGGCATTAAATGTTCTTGGCATGGGTCAGTTATAAAATTGAAACAAAATTTATAGCATAACAAAATATATTCATGATTTTTTTTTTAACGGATACATTTAATGATAATTACGACATAAAAGGAGTTTTAAATTTTGATCTCAAAATTTGCATGATGTTTCAGCGTTTTAAGTTTTCATAAATACTTACTGTGTTCACATTTCAAAACATGGTATTACTTTGAAGCTTTTGATAGTATTTTTAAAAACCTTGTTTTGAAAAAAGTTTCACTCCTGGAATGATCGGAATATTTCTACAGAATATGGTTTACGTTATTATTTCAAATAATGACAACTAATGACAAATGCGTATGGCGAGCAGTTCACACAGCATTTCTATCTACGTAAATCAGTTTATTAAACGTGATTTAAACGGCTGTTTTTAATAATTTCCAGTTTACGGTTTTCCAGATGAAATACTTCGTGAACAACCGTGTTTTGAAACAATCAGTTTATCATAATTTTACTAACGTTCTTTGGCTATGTTTGTATGTGGAATAACTTACTTTTATAAATTCCAATATTACAGATTAATCTTTCACCATATTTTTAATATTATTTCTTTCTCAGACTGAAACTTGATAGGAATTAAATAATTTGAGTTAAATTACTGGAAATTAAAGAAAACTTGTTAAAAATAAAATCAAGATAGCTGGTTAATCAGAAGATTTTTTTTTTGGTTATTGTTACTCAGTTATTTATCTGATAAATAAAAAAAAAAAAATAATAAAATCGAAGGTCTATTTAATGATTTAATTACGGTACCATACTATAGAGTAGTAAATATATTACTTTAACTTCCGGGAATTAGTATTTCTAAACAGTTCGTCTATTATGTTTTGTGCATGACAATGAGTATGAAGTTGATTTACTAACGATTCACACCGATACAGTAGCTGTAGCCTTTGGTTTCATAAACATGTACGAGTAGTATTACTTTTTTTAATGTAAACTCAACTGCTAGTATATTGCTTATGATTATTAACGGATCGCCAATTTAATTCCATCAGTCAAATATCATAAATATAATGTAGGGTGGTATAAGTAAGGATAGATGAAAAGAGAGAAAGAGTCGGAGGGATGGAAGATTGTGGAGGAGGGGTTACTAGTGATTAGGGTTACAATATCGGCGATGATATTTACATGTTGATGCATATTCAGCGATAGTGTTTTCATTGCGGGATGGTTTTGCTTCGTTGAAATCGGACAAAGAGCGCTTAAATCACCCGGCCTCATTCGACGCGTTACAAACAATGCCATATGAGTTGAGCTGCGCCGCGTGTACATCATAATAAACCGGCGACAACTAATAATGTTCTTTTTAGACAATATTTATTGTCATATCTATATGTATCATGCATATATATATAATTTTCTATTCTATTTTCTATATACTATATAATGTAGGTTCAATAGGTTTTTTGTTCTCTGTAACAAAACTTGGATTATTTAATATTATATTGTAACAATCTATTGTATTTTATTATGTTTTACTACGTATTATTCTGTTATATCCTATTGTAAAAAAATGAAAAATGGTTTTTAAAAAACATAAAAATAAATACACATCGGTTTTTATTTAGAAATTTTAATAATGTAAATTATTAATTCATGTTATATAATATTCGTTTAAATAATTTATTATTCTTAATTGTTATTTTCTTTTATAAAGTTGTAATTTCGCTTGAAATAATAAATTTTCATTTAAATTTTATCTTTGCTCTGATACAAGCCACATAATTCTCATTGCAATGTAGATTTGACTTGGAAATGGAGTTATTGGAAACGTAAACCCTCCCCCTCGAAAACCCCCTTGGATGGATGATCTGTAAATTAAAAGTGTGTCCCCTTGTTCAAACTTGATTTTATGGTATTTTTATATAAAGATTTGATTAGATTCTATATCGATACGTACATTTAGTTAGTTCAGTTTTCACAGGTTCAGTATTTTATAGATGCTCCTACCTTAAGAATAAGGATGAAAGACGTTACTCTAAGAGGATTAAGCGTAATAGTAGCAAAGATCGAGTGTAATCTTATTTTATTCCTTAATCAATTTTCAGTTAATTTCATAAATAGAATTTTAATTTGATTAGCTTAAATTGATCTTCAGAAAAAGAAGAAAAAAAAAACAATTTTTAATCATATATTTATTTTTTACCTGATTCACTGTTATACCAAATTAATATATGTATTTTACTTGAAAAAAAAACCCTATTATTTGTGCAATTACGAAGCTTTCTTAATAGTTCATAATTATTTTAGGCGAAATTGAACCAATGCTTTTTTACCCTTTTTTTCGATTTTACTATTAATTCGAAAGGCAAGTATTTCGGTCAGGAAAAGATTGGTATTTCAGTTTTAAAAATTTAAATAGATTTGAACTCGGTACGGTCAGTGAATAAGAAAATGTATATTTAATATCAGAGGAAACATACATATGGCTCTGTTTCGAGATTGGCAGACTAGGTGGGATGCGACCACCAACGGCAGGTAGCCGCACCTCCTATCTTATCGCGGATATAGAGCCGTGGGCTGGTCAGGGGTTTGGTGAGCTGAAATACTGCATGCAATTCTCCACCGACCATGGGGTCTTCCGCGCCTACCTGTGTAGTAGGAGGAGGACGGATGACCCCTACTGCCTTTATTATGGCGACCTGGATACCCTGAAACACTTGGTGTTCTGGTGCCCGCAGTGGAAACAATAACGCCGCCTAGCTTGCTCGGCGATAACCGGATCGCTCAGCGTGGAGAACATCATCGGCGCCATGTTACGGAGCTCCAAGAATTTTGATACATCGCAGGGTTCGTGTCGAGGATTCTTCAGGAGAAGGCTCGGGGGCTCAGGGATTAGGGACAGCTCTCGGCAGAGCTGCCGTTCGCTCGTGCTTACACGGGTGGGTGGTAGCGATTAGGCACGGGGACTCTCAAACCCCTGAGGGAAGAAAAAAAAAGTCCGGGTCACGGAGAAGATGCCCCACCCGAGGTGTCCCCGTTAGAAGCGTTGGCATAGCGACCAAGTCCCTGCTTCGGGAGTGGGGACCCAGGTATAGCCGGGCCTAGTCGATTCTACTCTGGGAGTTTGAGCAGGCGCAAAGTAAGATCCGAGAAAGCGGAAATCAAATGAGAAAAAGAAACAACACAAGTGAAATTAACGCGATGTGACTAGCAAACAAGGGCGTCAGAGGTACCTTCCGGGTCTGCGTTAATGCTTAATTGCGGGTCCGGCCGCGGGAGAAGTAAAAAAAAAAAATATCATGTTATCATGTTACTACATTTGCCATGTTATAACACAGCCTTTGTAACTATTCTTTTTTTTTTTTAAGTTTTAGAGGCATCCACTACTTTGGTCATTAGCCCTTTCTACTCAAAAAAGAAAGAAAAAAAAAAGAAAAGGTAAACCTGATACTTCAAATTAAAGAAATTTTCCTTACAGGTTCCATAATTATGATTTAATCTTTACTCATTGTCTTTCAATGTCTGCCACTTTACTTTCTAGGCTTTCCTTTTGGCCAGTCTTTCTTAGATTTTTTCTCCATTCGTCTTATAGCCTCTACCTCTGATGAAAGTGTTTCTGAGGCCTCAGACATGTCATCATCCTC
>JAAAKQ030227117.1:0-11347 GCA_010016005.3 Zanna intricata | reverse complement strand
CGATCTAGTATTCAAATCCGTATAAAAATTTTTATCTTTATTAGGATTTGAACCTTAGAACTCTCGACTTCGAAAATAGCTTTTTTGCGATGTCGCGTTAACCACTACACCAACCCGGTGGGTTTCTCATTTGCTATCTATGTTAAAACACATAAATAAAATACATTTTTATTGATAAATTTAGTAAACAAATTAAATAGATATTTATTTATTGCTAATAATAATCTATAAAGTTGTTTTGTCTATCACAAAAGGGCTAAAGATCTTGAAAGCAAAAAAATATTTCTAATAATCTTGTAAAAAGTAACAACTTGCGAGGTGTCTATCTGTAAACAGTCTAATAAAAAGTTTTAAGAAAGAAAAGTAACCACCAATACGCTTGATGTAATTTTCAACTCTTGTAAACAACAAACACGTAAAATTTCGTGATTGCATTATATTTTTACACGTATTCTTAGTGTTAATATTTTTTATAGGAAATTTTATTGAGGCAGATGATTATGTATTAATATTTAAAAGATTATGATGGCGGCTTTGACGAATTTTTAATGACAGATATATTTGGTGAAAATTTATTTATCCTTTAAGCCTTTATTATTACAATCCCCTAACGTGAGTAAACAGAATGAAATGTTACCAAATACGGCTTCAATCCTCTCAAATCATACCCGATAAAAATCAACCAATGACAATGCACTTTTATCCATGCACATAAAGCATTATCAGTTTGTTTCACCGCTCCTTCAGATTACTTCAGAAACTAAAAAATCAGGTCCCGCACTACCCTGACCAATCACAAGTACGGATACGATTATCTAATCAAAAATTAAACGTCATACCAATAAAATTCGTGAATGTAACTGATTAGGCAATTAATTCTAGCCAAAACCAGTCTTAACGTTTTAAACAAAAATAAAGTTTGAATAAAATTTATCAATTGCAATAAAACGGATTATGACTCATAAAAATTTACTTACTCGTCCTTTAAATCTCTTAATGATATACAATTACAAATATTTATACTGCATCAATCAAAAGAGTGGGAACACTTCAGAATAAATTTATCTTTGACCAAATCCCAGAGAAAGAATTATCATCATCAATTTTCTAAACGATTGTAAGGATTAAAATAATATTAGCAGTACAAATCCATTTATTAATCTTTATTTATATATGTATATTCAACCCATTGTATACATATATTCAATGATATAAATTTAAAATATGAGACAATGTAATTCTATAGGTCTAGAATTTTTGACCGATGCAAACAAATAACTGTTTGTAGTAAATAAATTAATGTATTAGGAGTTCCTTTTTTATATCCTTTTAAAAGGAAGAGAAAAATAATAATACTCGGAAGAAAATGAACATTATTTTTCGGAATTGAGAATATCATTTCCAAATTCATACCTGTTTTCACGTAATTCTATTACGAGTTGACAGAGTATGACGAAATATAGCCGAGTTTAATTTCTATTTTTCACCGCTAATGAAAAATCGTCGATAAACGAAATCAGATCAAGAAACTGTGAATCTTACAGATTTTACACAATGATGTGAAAGATCATTTAGTTTTTACCAAAGAATCGCGATAACTACGAAGTTGAACTTAAAAATATTGGATTCAGACTGCAAGCAAAAACCAACTGACTGATCACTAGTCGCGGTACGTTTATAATACAGGTTCATCGGGATTGAGATATTAATTGGTGATCCACTGGTAATAATACAAATATAGTGAAGAAACTATTTATCCGGTAAAAAAAATTTATTTCTAACATTTTTAAAGTAGTTTCTACTTTATTTTTAAAGTATAAGAATCGGTATTAGAACATTTTTTCGTCTTTAAATGGTTAATAAAAAAACTATAATTTATCTTTCACAGGAAGTTTGACGACATTTTACTAAATAGATGTTGCATGTTTATTTTTATTCACGGTACACAAATGTTTTAAATACAAATTTCGATTATCGATTACTGATTCATATCAGATTTTTATTATGGAATTTATTGAATTCTTTAACTTTTAAAAAAAATATAATTTATGTTTTTTTTATACTTGATTTTCTTGCTGCAATATAACATTCAATATCTGTTTGATTAAAAACAGATCGCATCGTAATTAGACAATAAAAATTCAATAATTTAATTATAAACACATTTTTAATATTTTATTGTAGTTTTCTTGAAAGAATTAGTCTTAAAAGATTTAATAAATGTCTGTGCGTGTACTTAAAGTAAAGGATACAAGTATTTGTTTTATTTACATATTAATATGGACTAATATTATTTTTTTATTAATTAACACGCATGAACATTTTTGTAAACAGAAAAACACTACCTCAATCATTTCTAATTAAATCAACAGACCATATATCACATATTATGTTTTTTTATTTCAAAAATTACGAATTGAAAATATATTGTGAACAACATTATCCTAATTTAATTGCTGTAATATTTTATTAAAATCATTGAATTGCCACAAAACATACTCAATCCTTGTAAATCAACAAACACGATTAATTTCACAATTGCAAGTATATTTTAACATGTAACAGAAAGTTAATTTTTTTTTGTGGGAAATTTTATTATGGCAGATGCTGATGTGTAAATGCGTAAAAGATTACAATGGCGGTTTTGACCAGTTTTAATCATTTTGATGTTGGGTGAAAGTTTTTTTTTAACGTTTACGCCTTTATTGCAGTTAGCTAACGAGTTTAAACAGAATGAAATGTTAACAAATACGGCTCTAATCCTCACAAATCAAAGCCTATGAAAATAAACCAGTGATAATGCACTTTTATCCATGCATATAACATAAGTTATCAGTATGTTTCACCACCCGTATTGATTACTTCAGAAACCACCAATCAGTTCCCACATTATCCTGACCAATCACAAGACGGAGACACGTAGATGACGGTACGCGGAGAAAGTTGAGAATACTGTAGGCATAGACAACCGGCCACTTATTACTGTTGATAAATTCGGGTCAAGTTTCAGACTCCAGCTATATAATAAAAGCTAGACGGTTCTTTTAAGAACGGTTTTGAGGTTAAGATACTAGTACCAGTCCAATCGCTGTTATTGTGTGTAATGTTATGAATATTCCAGAAGTTTCCAGATATCTCATACAATTTTCTTAATTCGGGGTCGTTAGGCAGCTGCGTCCATTGTTTGTGATGTTTGATCGAGGTTTAGTCTTGTGCAGACTCAGGCCGACCATATTTGAGACGTGTGGTTAATTGAACCCCAACGACCAAAAAACACCTTTATCCACGAACTGGTATCCCATTTTAAGAAACTGCATTTCTTAGGTTTCGAAACTCAGAACTCTTGTCCTCGAAATCAGCTGATTTACAATAACGAGCTTATCACTAGACCAATCCAGAGGATTAGTCGTTATTGTCAATTCCAAAAGCTCTATTATCAAAAGATTTTTTTTGGCAGTTACTTAAAACATTTTTTCAGCCTATTTGAGCTTTTACTCTTCCCGGCAGCCCACATATTAATCGGCGCTTTTTGGAACCACCAACATTTAGAATATCTCTTACTCTAATTTCTTAAACCTTTAACAAATTAAGCAGTAACACAGTATTTAACGATTGTTCTTTTTTTTTCAATGCTTATGCGCATCTAGTAATCATGTGCACACAAGCGTTACGTAAAAAATATACTTTTCGAATACGTTGTCTCTTCATTTAAAATCTAAATATTATTTACATTTATTGCTGTTTAAAGTTTAAACCTTATATATCAGATATATATTCGACTGCAGCAACTGGACTGGACAAGATTTCTACTCGACTAATAGATTTTTCCTTGATTAATTGAATGTATATATTTATATATATATATAGGCTATTTATCCAAAAAAGAATATATATATAGTATTTAATTTGTGAACACTAACATAGCCTATTATTAGATCGGCTAACAACAATTATAATGTAAAAAAATTTGTCTCCGGTGTAATGTAAATTTAAAACAAAAGAAATATAAATGATGTTATTATTTTGTTTGCAAACTACAAACAACAATAATACTAGTTTTGATGTAAACACATTATATGATTTTTGTTATTTTAAATATTAAATAAAATATCTAATATTTTAAATATTAAATAAAACGTGTAATATTTTAAAGTAATTATTATTAAAATAAATAGAGTTATAGGTATCAGTTTATGCGTAACATAATAATACTGGAAAGATACCGCAACATATTAATTTAGGGTTAGTTTTAGGAAAGAAAGTAATATAAATAGAAGTAGCATTTATGTAATTTACGGTCGTTTAACTATGGCTTAGTAATGTGGCATGATATCATAAGTTTCAGAGGTAGTCTTGTATTCCTCGTTTCCATCCATTTACAGCAGTGTGTACACTGCTTTTACCTTCTCTTCTCTCTAAGTGGAAAGGAGATAATGGCTCTTTGGTGAATATACCGCGCCATAGTGTTTACATAGTCCAGTTTCTCTCTAGGGATTTGCATTCTCAACCGACTACAGCTACTGGATTTGTCCAAGATTCTCGCTCGACTGATAGATTGTTCGTAGGTTATTTGAATGTAGATATATCTTTTTCTATTGATCCAAAAAAAATAAATATTCTAATAGAAGATAAAATACTTACTTTACTTTAAATTTAAAGATAAAATTTCGTGGAAAATAAATAATTATTTAGTAAATTAAAATTATAAAAGGTAACAACTGTTTTTGCAATTCTGTTTTCACAAATAGACTCAACCATTAGGCCACCGAAAACATATTAGACTGAAAAGAGAAAACAGATATCTGACCTCAAGATTGTTTTTTGTCAGATGGGCTTTAACATTAAATCAGTAAATACTGTGAAATTTTTTTTTGCATCATCGATTCTTGATGTGATATTCAAACATATTATACAGTGTATAAAAAAAATACCATGACCAATTACATCTTTGGAAATATTAGTTAAAACAGCCGAACGAGGACTCTTCTGAATGTAGTTAATACCTAATTTACCGATTGACTAGTAATAAACAGTGGATACCGGATACTCTGGTGATAGGGGTTCAATTAACTACACCTTTCAGGAATGTTCGGCCTGGGTCCATATAAGGAAGGAGGAGACTTCTCCTCATTTACATGTCACATGTGTCACTCTTCTCATTGGACAGTTGGGCGAGAATCAATGTGTTCGCTACTGTAATATGTGCATTTGACTAAACAGATTGCAACGTAAATATGAGGAAAATAGAAATCTGTCACTTTTCCTATATCCCTGACAATGAATTTTAGGAATTGTAATTCATATTGTAAAACCTACCTGCGGATTTTCCAGTTTTGGAAGTGACTTGTATCTCACACCAGATCAGACGCAATCTTTTTGTTTATAGTATCTGGAGTAAACTTATATCTACATTATCATCGCATTTTTTGAATATTTTTTTCTAAAATTAGTCTATATGACAATAACTGTTTACCTCCTCCTTGTGATTTTCACATATACATTCTTCTTCTTCTCTTTTGGATGGGGCTTGATGTTATCGCTGTATAAGCTTGAAGTCAGCATAAAGTATGCCACGCCCGGGATTCAAACTCTTTAATCCTTCCGAATAAAATGTAGAGACGATCTTTCTGAACCTTTTTTGAATACTGTACGTAGCGAAATTTATAGATTTGTAACAACTTATTTATATTAATTTCATTACTACTACTTCTACTACTATTATTAAATATTACATATAAAAACTTATTTCAATGTATTTTGATTTCTTGCCATAAATAATAAAATAAAAATATCACAGTTTTTTATCCATTAAAAAAATCCAGTGAAATAATAATAAAAATTTAAAGTATATTTAATAACTAAAAGAATTGAAGTTACGGAACATAAAATTTTTATTATTATTTAAAAGCATACACACTAATTGCAGGTTTGATAATTACAGTTTTCTAAAATACACCGACAGAATTTTATTCATTATTCAATATTACTCGGAAGTTGTTTCGTAAAAAGCACAAAGAGAAAAGTTTCCTAAACTTTCTCAACATTTGCATACAGTTTAAAATTAAACCCATCTTCTTCGGATAAAATTGAAAATTATGGTAACCCACAAGACTTATCGATTTTTTTTTTTTTTAATATTTGATGCTGTGATAATAAATTAAACTTTCCCTGAAATATAAACCAAATAATGGAATTATTGAAATTAAATATTACCGTTTATATTTAAATACAATATTTGAAAAAAAAAAAAAAGAAAAAAGTTTTCACCCACATAACCAAAGATCTCCATGGGCGGAGTGTCAACGTCTCCGACCTATCATTCGAAAATATGAAAGAGTTTGAATCCCAGTCAGGCGTGGAATTTTTTTATTTGCTACAATATTCCATTTTCATGTTACATCAGCACAAAATAATATGTATATATATTAAAAATCACTAATATAAGAAGGTAAATAGTTATCACATTGTTATATAGTCTAATTTTAGAAAAAATATTTGGAAATATGAAAGTAAAAAGCAAATGGGTTACCAGGAGCTAAAATTGGTTGTAATCTTTGAAATTGCAAATCAATGGTAATGACTTTTTTTATAGTAGAAACAAAATGACTGTTGAAAAAAATTAAAAGAAAGAAATGAACGTAACGAATCTGAAAAATGTAACTAGAGTTGGAAAAGTGTTAAGAGAGAAGTGCTAAAGAGAAAACATAAGACTATTAGTGGAAGAATTTTGGCTGAGTATGATAGATGCTGTAAAAATAACTGCAGAAAAACAATTTGTTTCATTAAGGGAAATGAAGAATGGTTAACAGAGAGAATGAAAAAATAGAAGAATAAAGAAAATAGAAGAAAAGGAAGGATGATGAGAGAAGGAAGGAACGCAGGTAACTGAATAAGGAATTTAAAATAGTTATAGAAAAACTCAAGGAAAATAGAAATAGTTTTTAGTAGAATAAAAAATTTTCAAAGATAAATACAGCATTAACTAATGAATAAAATAACAATTGCAATCGGATGTTTACTGGAATACCATGTGGTTTTCTAAATCTGCTTAGTTCTTCCATATGTTACTTCCACCTTTTGGCTGTTTCCACATTTACCGACAGAAATGTTTATCGTGGCCGATATCCACGATGTAGTCAGTCTTAAAAATTAAACTTATGAATACCTTTTGTACTCACAGACATATCGGTGTGGGGTCGTTACTGGCGTCAATATGTCGGCTGACTGTCAGTCTCCCGCCGTTCTCTGTACTTTGTCGTCTCAGTTATTTTTTTGTACGATATAATCAAATGTATCTGATGTTATCAAATGAATCTTTGTTCATCCGAAAAAATTAAAAAACTTATCTACGTGAGAAACCAATTTATCGAAGAAGTTATATGTGATTTTTAAATATCGAATACGGGTTTAACCCAGTATTTTCTATCAATTTTATTACGTATCTTAACACTTTAAATGAAATAAACCGAAAATATAATCGTCTGTTAAATTTACTCATCTTAAAATGAACAATTTCTAATTTTTTTTTATTTTCTAGCAGTAAAACACAAGGCAAAAATCACTAAAACCGGAAGATAACAACTAACTTAAAAGATATAATGTGAAAAAACGTTCTTGTCTATATCAGTACAAGTTAGGTAAAATGTATCACCTAAATATCTTATACAGTTCTGTTTCGTTTAAAAATCATTAAGCATCTAACGATATTATAATATTCTTGTATAATTAATAATAGTAAAAATTTATTTATATTTGCTTGGAGGAAAGTAAGGTGGAAGTTAGAGTTTTCTTTTTTTTAGTTCTATTTAAACCGATAAAAATCTTTGAAAATACCATTTTGCGACCAGTTTTGTCAGTAGGAAGTTAAAATTTGAATTATTAATTGGAAATACAGGCACATTCAAAAAAAATCTGAAAGTTTAAAAATATCTTTATTTATATAACCATTGAAATTTTAATATGTTAGATAGTTTCTATAATTTGAATTGCATATATATATATATTTTTAACCGTTGAGTTGGCGCCTTACCTAGTTGCCGATTATTTAAGAGGCTTCTCTTGAGGGAGCCATTTCCGGCTGAAGGAAGACGGCAAGATTGGTTCTCCTCAGCAAGTCGAGGAGAACAATAGATGACCGGGCAGCGTATAGAGGCCCATCTGTCTTTTATACGCCACGGGCATGTTGTTTGAGCAATGACTGCTGGCCAGACTGATGGAAGAAATCGAAGTTTCAGGTAGCCTTACGGAGAAACAATTTGGATTCTGGAGAAGGGCATATACCGTTGATGCTGCCAGGAAGGACGTCATTACCATAACGTCATGATCATGACTACGCGTAGTACCAGGAAGGTTGTAGCCTTAGTCTTTTTCGACAGTAAAGATGCCTTCAACTCGCTGCTGTGGCAAAATGTGAGTCTCCGACTACCTCCGAAGGGTGGTGTACAAAGATTTGCGCGGCCGGAGATATATGAGTCCGAAGGGGTGCGGTACGCAGAGAAGTGACATCAGATGTGCCTCTGGGATCGGTGCTGCATCCATACCTGTGGAATTTAGCCTACGACCCGGTCCTCAGTGAGTTGGTAGCATATGCGAACGACTCTTAACGTTCTCTCTGCCTTATTGGTAGCAGCGAGAACGGCAGGGGAGTTTGAGAGGACGCTGCTATCCAGATGATAGTAGGCTTACAGTAAGGGCTTGGTGGTTGCGGATTATAAAACGCGAAGACCTCCACCTCGGTCTTCGAGGTACGAGGTGTGTCAAAGAGGTGTCGTTTGTTGATGGGTGGGGCGTGCTCATCTCGCCCACCTTGGTGGTGAATAACCTGGGGTCTGTTCGACAAGAAGCTGATATTCGGGTGCATTTCTTGGAGACGGTGGAGAGGGCAGAGAAGTTAGTACTGGCGCTAAGCCGGCTTATGATGAACGTTGGTGAGCCGAACCAGTCCAACGAAGGCTCATGATCCTCTACGCTGTGTCGGCCCTTGAGCTTCAAGTTGTCAATGAAGGGGCATTATAGAAAGGATTAGGAGGAAATTGGCCATCTGTATCATCTCAGCATATCGGATGATGTTCTATAAGGTGGTATTCCCTCTGGCGTGATTTCCAACCCTGAACCTGTTTTCTGCGAAGAGAGGTGACAGATACAAGACTTGGGTAAGAGTATGGCTAGGCAGAAGTTGTTGAGGTGATGGCAGAGGATATGGGATACTTTTCATAAAGGCCTCTGGACCAGGAAGTTAATACCGGATGTGAGATGTCTGGTTGATTAGAAGGGTAGGAGAACTCGACTACTTCCTCACCCATTTCCTCACTGGTCACAGTTATTTCAACTTCTACCTGTTTGATATGAGAAGGAGAACAACACGTGAGTGCTTCTTCTGTGGAGAGGACGTGGAGTCGGTGAAACACGTTATGATCAAGTGCCCAGTTTTTGGAGCCAATGAGGAAGAGCTTGGTCGCAAATGTTGTCCTGATAATGCCAGTCGGCGTTGTCTGTTTAATGAGTGGTGAGCGGTCGTGGAAGCTCATCTCCGAGTTTATCAGGAAGATCTTAAAATATAAGCTGATGCAAGAAGACTGTTTCGTGCAAAGTTAGTTGGCTCGGGATTTTTTGTAAGTTGTAGCTATGTGTGTGCATGAGCGCTCGCTCATGTGTGCTTGTGTATTCGGTCGGAACGTTGGTTCGGATTTATGGACGCTCGTCTCCTTCACCCCCCGTGTTCGGGCATTAGATTTCGTTCACACAGGCTATATTGCACATTATGTTGCATGGTGCTGCGTTCTATAATAGGGCGAGGGCATGCGATGCTGGTGGCGCGTGACCGTGCGGCAAGTCTAACCCTTGAGAGTCACTCTCGCGGTGAGGTATGTGTGTCAGTCTGAGTTTTGGAATTGTTGTCTATTTAGCGAATTTGATCTGTTATGTGTGGGTGCCTGTACTCCGTGTTGGTATGCTAAGGCAGTTCTAGTGAGCGTAGACGGTGGAGTGTGGCTGAGTCGGTAGGAATCCGGCACGTCCGGCGACACAGATCTTATGTAAGATTCCTCCTTCTCCTGTGTAAATGTCTGTATCGCTCCGCCTTGGTGGAGGGAAGAAAAAAATATCTACAGATGTACAGGTTATGATTAATGTTTGATACCATTATTTGAAACCCTATCTTTTATTGAAGTTAGCTTTGAATTTTCAATTAATACTTACCGACTGATGAATGAATTTACATTCTGGTGAAATAAAACACGTTGACCGTAGTTCGCATCAGGATATAGAGGGATTATATTTGAAGTAAAGTAGATAAAAAGTTTCATTGAGCAGTTTAAAAGAAATAAATAAGTTAATAATAAGTACTAAATAATTATAATTAATTAGCTTATGCATTACATTATTAATTTCTTTTAATATATTACAATAGGTTTTGAAAACCAAGGTTTATTTTAAAAACTGTTCGAACAAGAGGTTTTTCTCAATGTTTGTTATTTGAAAGTTAAAAAAGGATTTTTAAGGTAAAACTTTATAACATACATTATTGATATATTTTTGACGGATTTATTTAATTAAGAACACCGTGTAATTCATTTATTTTTTATTATTATTATTTCATTTCGAAACTACAGTAGTAAAAAATGTATATATAAAATGGATATATATATATATATGTGTATGTATATAATGTAAATTATTAAAATATTTTGGAATATAGTTTATGTCTTAAAGAAATATCCAGAAGATTTTAAAACAGTAGATGGGCCTGAGTTTTCTGCAATTCCGATTCTTGTGAATTTTAGACAGGAAGGAAACTCTATAAAAACTAAACAACTAGAAGAACATTCTGTTCTTTGAAGGAAAAGTTCTGTTTTACAAATAAAAGAAAAACGGAAGTTTCGTTAGTAACTTAATGTTTCTAATCTTTTGCTATTATATTATTTTTCTTGTTACTCAATATTTTGTTTGTATTTATTGATGCGAGTTAAATTTAATGATCTTAATTGATAGAATTTCTTTGTAATTAATAAAAAAAAAAATTACAAAGTTAATAAAATTAATATTTAAAAAAATTTATCCTTTAAAAAAATGTATTGTGTGTGCGCGCGCGCGCACGCGCTAACGCTAATATAAAATCAAACAAATCGAATGTTTCATTTCATTCAGTAAAGAACCAGGAATGACTTCACGACCAGTTGACACTTTTTATCAAACTTCATAATTTTCGATTTTCATTATAGAAAGAAAAATTAATTCTTCTTCTTCATTAGATTTCATTCACTACGGCAACATCATCCGGAAGGTCCCGGGTTCGAATCCCGGTCAGGCATGGCATTTTTCACACACGCTACAATTCATTCATCTCATC
>JAAAKQ030227106.1:0-11347 GCA_010016005.3 Zanna intricata | reverse complement strand
GTGTGTGTGTGTGTGTGTGTGTGTGTGTGTGTGTGTGTGTGTGTGTGTGTGTGTGTGTGTGTGTGTGTGTGTTAATAAGTAACTCGCTGATTGATACGCCTTTCAGTGAATAATAGAATTGATTGAAAACCGATATAACATTCTACAAATAGAATAAATAGTTTTAACTAAAGAATTTTACAAAACCGCAAAATTCTTGCTTTGTAAATTATTTTATCGTACATTCTAAAAAGGTTAACTTTCCTACTTGGCGCATTTATAGAAACTAATAATTAATTTATTTTGCTCTTTAAGTAGTTTAGTTATGCACTTTGTAATGCAGCATTATTTTATTTTCTATTATATTTAATGATACATTAAACTTATACAGCAAACAAAACTTAAAGCTTTTAAGTAATGCATTATGAGACTTTTCCGTTATAAATGTTTCACTTAGGAATATATTAATTTAATACTATATCATGTAGAAAAAATCCATAGTACTCTGATATTGTATACTGTGAAATATGATTCAGATTTATTACCAAAATACTTTTTCTCTTTTTTGTGTTTGTTGTTTGTTAACTGAATAGAAATAAAATTGACAATAGGCCATTTAGAAGAGATCTGGCGGATTCGTTTTATATATATATAAAATATATATTTATTGTTATATGTACAAACTTTTATCCAGACTCTGTACGTACAAATGTATGAAACGATAACGGCAAAAGAAGCACAATGGGTGTGACATTCATAGGCCATTTAGCCGAGATACAAATGGAAGTTGTTTTGTCAGAAAGCAGCCACCGTGAACACTGATGATGTTACATTGCTTCTAACTCTGGTGGGCTGCCATATAGGATGGATGGAACAATTCCCCCCTTCTATTAGTACCACTGTCTGCAGAGATCGGCCTAGTTTCTTACTTTTTTTATTTTATTATTTTAAAAGTTATTCCAATTCTTGTTTTTATTTTCTTAATATTTATTACCTCTGAGTAAGTTTGATTTATGAAAATGCACTGTACATTATAGGTCCACAGCTATGTATACATCCAAACTGCAGAATATACAGTAAGTATGCTGAAAACTAAACATAAGATTTTTTATAATTTGTAATTATTATTATTTAATAGAAATAAGAAAGCGTAGTAATATTAAGCATTATAACAATTTAATTTTCAATAAAAATTAAATTTCAAACAAATTCATTCAACCAATAAATATAATACTACTTTGAGTTGTAGTAAAAACATTTGTTTTATTAATATGAATCGGAGTAAGACCAGTAGAAGAACCATAAAAGGACATATTTTAACAATTATCTACTTTAGATATTTCATTATAAACCCAATAATAACCTATATGGTTGGAGTTGTCTACAAGTTATTATTATTAACGAGTGTAAATTATTATTATTAACAGCTGTTGATAACATCAAAATAAGTATGATTTCTACTGTGATAATCAACGATAAACAGAGGTCATGGCACAATAACAAGAAAAAGAATAAATTTAAAAAAAAAAGTTAAAATAAAATTAATTATGAAGTGTACAAGATTACATTTCATTCACATTCATGCACATATCATCCTCTGAAGTAATACCATACGGTAGTTCCGGAGGCTAAACAGAAAATCAGAGAGAAGCTAAAGGAAATAAAATTATATGTTTACTTCAGTGTGGTTAAGAATTTACATTTAACTTAGCTGGAGAATTTTTTGAATACTGCCTAAGATCTGATTTATCAGAGATTGAACAAAACTATTAAAATTTTGCGGTAATAGTAATAATTGTAGCAAAATAAACTAATACTTTACCTAATAATTAATAAACCAAAAACAATTAATAAAGTTATCGCAAGTTCCATCCTGCTAAAAGGTACTGTACTTCATCCTATTGTAATATCAATTACTCAAATGATAATATTTTCAACTTTTTTAATAGAAAATGTTTACTTTTTTTTTAATTAATACTAATTTTTATATACTCCCAGATTTTGGTTGAAAGTGTAATTATTCCAACTTTGATAAAATTTGATTAGAAATTTTTTTTCCAATAATTAAAAATTTTGGTTTTAAATAAATTAACGCTTATTTTTATCGCAGTAATGATACATTGCTTTTACCCCAGGAAGAAAAATTGGAAATGTTCTAAATGTAGGTAAAAAAATTAATAATATTTGAATTTTTAGAGATAGGATTGTTTTATTACATGAGTATGCAAAAAGAAGTGTAATATATTTAAGTTACATATATGTTTATTGCATTGTAACAGAACTCAACGGCTAAAACTATTTAGATATGACCCCACGTTTGTAATATTTACGTTAAGGGAATGTCATAGGTTATATATATATATATATATATATATTATATATATATTTAAATAGATTTAAAAAATTTAAAAAAATAAATTATACTATATACAAAATTGTTACCCGTATGCTTTTTAATTATCCTATATTATATTAAAAAAATGTTTGTCAGTTATATATATTTTTTTAACAATCGTGATTTAATTTGTAATAATTATCACTTGTTCAAAATTATTTTATATCCAATATTTTATTAATCACTATTTATTTTTTTTATTTTTAAAGAATTTTAAATTTACGCGGAAATAAAAACTATCTCTCAAGCCTTTCTAACTTACTTACTTTCAAAAGAAAACACTTCTTATTTTGTCTGACAAATTTATTATTATTTTTTATTTAATAGAAATGCTCTCAATAAAATAAACATAAAATTTCAGGTTTATAATTTTAATTTTTTGTGAGCTAAACAATAAAACGCAGAAAGATAACTATTGAAAGTATATTTGATTTTCTGTGATTAAAATTTTTTAACAGAATTTTATAGTAATGTTTACTGTCCAGTAATTATTATGATATAGTGGTAGCATCTCGGCCACTCATCCGGAGGTCTTGGGTTTGAATCTCGGACAGACATGACATTTTTCACACACGCTACAATTCATTCATAAAATCCTCTGAATGTATACCTTAACGGTGGATGTGGAGGTTAAAAAAAAATACCTTAATTTCAATAATCTTAGCATGGTAATGTGGAACAATACTCAGTGGGAAAGATAATGGAAAACCACTTAACTCTTTACCTTTCGCTAGTCAACCTCGTATGAAAAAATTGTTAATTTTGAGAATGGTTATGTAGGTTTTGATAATGATTTGTCTAAAACCGTTACGATTACGAAACTTATCGTACGATCTACAGCCAATCGGGTTAGTCTAGTGGTTAACGCGACATCGCAAACCAGCTGATTTCGAAGATGAGAGTTCTAAGGTCCAAATCCTAGTAAAGACAGTTATTTTTATACGGATTTGAATACTAGATCATGAATACCGTTGTTATTTGGTGTTTGGGTTTCAATTAACCGCACTTCTCAGGAGTGGTCGACCTGAGATTGAACCAAACTACACTTCATTCACATTCATACATACCATTCTCATTCATCATCTGATGTAATACCTTACGGTAGTTCCATAGGCTAAAGAGAAAAAGAGAATACAATCTATGGTTTTATAAAACTTTTTGTTACATTAACCATCATATTGTAAAAAATAAAACAAATTATAGTGATGAATCTCCTAGCAATAACTTACTTTTTATAAATTTAATATTATGCAAGCCGGCCTTCGTGGCCCGAGTGGTAGCGTCTCGGCCTTTCATCCAGAGGCCCGGGTTCGAATCCCGGGGCCTCTGGGTATGACATTTTTCACACACGCTACAATTCATTCATCTCATCCTCTGAAGATATACCTTAACGGTGGTAACGGAGGTTAAAAAAAAAAAAATTAAAAAATATTATGCAAAAAGATATTGAGCGGGGTCATTTACAACATATGTAATGAATGTAAGGGGTAAAAGGCTATTTACAGTACAATGAATATTTATCTTATAATGATTAGTTAGAAAAAGAATTATATATTTTAAAAAATAGAATGTTCTTAAACTCCATAAAATTAAATTCTTATGAGCAAGTTTATTTTAACTTTAAGTAAATAATTTAAAATTTATGCATATTTATAGAATATAAACCTATTTTCTGTAGTGAATTTAACTTATATGTAGGAGTTTTAGCTTACTAACTTAGCCAATTATTTTTTTTTTTACGTAGTTAGATACGTTTTTGTCCACGTACTATTCCTTTTACTAATACATATTAAATATAAAAGTTTTTTATTCAGATTGTACATTTGAATTATAGTTGTAATTAAGCATTTATGAAGATAATTTATTCATATAATTTTATTTATATAAGAAATAATAATTATAATCTTATTATAATAAAACAATATAATAATAATAATAATAAAATATTATAATATTGAAGTAATTTTTTTGTTATAAAATATTAAAAGTAATATAGTAGAGATTTTTATTTATACAAAATTTTAATGGTGTAGTGTAGATGGAGCAGGTTACTCAAAGTTGAAAATTTTCAAACATTCTTTGAATGTTTGATTGTGATTTGTGACAAATTAATGTGATTTTTAAACATTCCAAAATTACCTGCACTAAAAAAATATATATTATAAATATATCACCTGAGCATAAAATGTAATAAACGTTTAATTACTAATCAATTACCAACTAGTGGCATTCCTTTCATGGTCTCTTCTTTCATGGGAATATTAATAATTCTTTGTCATCCATATCATATTTTTAAATGCTGCTTCCATAGATTATGGTAATCAAATGGTTATAGTCAGTCTTTAAAAATAATTCAGTCCTGATATTCTCAATCTTTGCTCTCTAAAACCTTGAAGATCGCTATCTCCTTTCCAAAAGTGTCATCTGAACTGTACCAAACGTGCTTTCCTTAGTGGTAATTTATATATTTCTCATAGGGAATGGTTGGGTTAACATTATATTGTGAAATTTAATAGTAATTTCTTTTCTATTTCTATTACACAGTATTTTTTTAATAAAATAGAGGTAGAGATAATTTTAAAAATATTTCACACAGTTTGAAACCTTCAAATTTTTTATAATTTCTTTTAATTATATTATACAGTTTTCTTTCATATTACACTTTCAGTAAATGAATTCAAGATTCAAGATGTTGTTGTTCCCTTTTTTTTTAAATTGTCACCAATATTATCACAAAAGTTTTTTAAATATGAAATTCATTTCGAATTAAAAACTTCCTTTTCTATTATAGTTAGAAAATTTGATTACTAAAATAAATAAATTTAAATATAATAAAACCTATAGAAAAACAGTATAGAAGAACTTGCGGATAAGATTTGACTTTAAATTTTGTTCTTACGAAAAGACTAAAATGGTGGCTGTAGATCCTTTGGTTATTAATTCTAAATACTAACAGAAACAAAGTAGAACTCGTAGAAAAATTTAAATAGCTTGGAGAGATCATTATTTGTAATTATAACAAAAAAGAAAAGTGGACTAAAAACTTAATAAATTATTTAAAGTGTAACAAGTAATCAAAAATAGTTACAACAAAAAATCGCTCTCGATTGATACTAAAATTAGACATTACAAAATTGTGGTTAAAAACAGTACTTACGCGAGCGAGACTTTATTTAGATTAAATCAGAAAAACAGAACTGAACCTTTGCTTAAAGTGGAACGTAGGATTCTTAGAACCTGCAGAAACAAAAAATATAAACACGAAAATCAGATCAAATTATCGCCTAATTAATTTCTATACGAAAACTGAAATCCTTAATTGATACTATAAAAAAGAAGGGAATTTTTTTTTTTTTTTTTGTGCACACATGTTAAGATTACCGTAGGAAAGGATTACTAAGAGAATTATTGATATATTTTGGTTTTTAAAAAATCCGCCGACATGGATCAAAGAAATTAAAAAAGACATCCAAGAGTTAAATTTGATTTACGAAGATTTACTTAATAAATCAAATAAATTAAAATTTCCGAATACTATTTTAAAGTAACAATTTTTAATTATAAAAAAAAGGGTTTATTCAGAAGTGGATCGTAAAGCAAGATTGTTAAGAATGACTAAATATTGGGAAAAAGTTAATGCTAAGAACTTAAAGGCCAAAAGATCGGCAAAAAAGACTTGAATTATTCTGACTGAATTGGTCCTTTGCGGCCTTAAAAGTTAAAAAAAAAAACTGTAGAAATGGAAATAACATAACACCTAATTGGAAACTTGTACAATAAAAAATGTAAATCAAGAAAAACAAATTTATGACTATAAATGACTCTTTCAGAAGCCATATAAGGTTCAGAAACACTAAAAATATCTCTAGCAAGAACATAAAAATAAGCAGAATTGAAAAACGAATCCTCAGAAAAATATATGGTTCGGTATATAAGAATGTCTTTCTTGCTGTACTAGCTAAGAAAAACGGTAGAATTATATTGTGAAATAGAAAATATTGATATAAAGATGAAAAAAATAAGGATAAAATTATATAGAAATCTATACAGAATGAACAGTACCAAACTGGAAAAAAATTAATTCTATTTACAAAAAAAAACCGATTACACAGTTTTTTTACTTTCGCGTCATGCAGCTTTTCTCTGATAACACACATCGGCTTACACACTCAAACACACCCAATTTAATTTAAGGTATTTATAATTTTATTTAAATATAATATTTTTTGTTTAATTAATTCTATAGGTTATTGTGACCGGTCTATTTTTTTTCTGTTTAGTCTCCAGAACCACCGTAAGGTATTACTTCAAAACATGAATGAGGGTGATATGTATGAATACAAATGAAGTGTAGTAGTCTTGCGCAGTTTCAGGTCGACCAGTGTTTTTCAGTCGACCAGTCTTTCTTGAGATGTGTGGTTAATTGAAACCCAACCACCAAAGAATACCGGAATCCACGATCTAGTATTCAAATCCGAATATCTGTAACATCTCAACATAACAGACAGTATTGTTGGAAATCTCGAGTTGTGCGGTTGCATCTCGTTTCAGTTTAGTCGCTGTAATTGTTAATTCTCCACGTTTTTTCTTATATGTTGTTTTGTTTTTTTTGTTGTTCGTTTCGTTTTAATAGTTGTTTTTGTTTTGTTTTATCAAATTTAGCCGGGTAGCCATGGTTACTCGGACTATCGTGTTTTCTTATTTCGTGGTTTAAACTATTTGTACTTCGCGTTCCGTTTATTATTTCGTTATGATTAGACGTTTATTTACGTTTCCCTGTTAATTTTGCGTGTTTTGTAACAATTTACTGTTACCAATGTTTATTTAGGTATTAGCCTACGTTAACTTAGCTGCTAAGGAAGATTATTTACGTTTGCATTTATATTACGAACATTCATAACTCTTTTCGTGATATATTTTGGTGCTGTTTTCAAAAGTTAGTTGTTTTTGAACTTTCTTTAGTAGTTTTTGTCTTTTTTAGTGATCATATGTTATTTAATACTGTTTATTTACGTGTAACCTACTACTGTAACCAATGACTGTAACCTACTCTACTGTAACCAATGACTGTTTATTTGTTTGCTAAGGGAGCTGCACTTATTTTGTGTTATTTAGTTTTTAATAGTAAACGTTTTTTGATACTTTTAATCAGCTGTTGTAGCGGGGAATTTTTTGAAAAAATTTCCCTCTGGTAGAGTTACCTTTGTTTATTAATATACTCAGTGAATCTCATCATATTGTGGATTTCATCACCGTACTGTTGGTGTTTAATTGATAACTAATAACTTTAATTGATATTGATTGAATTTACTTTAATTGATTAAGTTGTTTGATTAAGGTAAATTATTTACGATAATAACTTATATGTTTTTGACTTTTTTTTTTTAATGACTGATCCTTGTGGATCGAGAGGTAGGAGAACCGAGTAACCCGGACGAAGTCTTCCGATCAAAATGGAAATTTTCCTCAGGACTATTTTTATGACGAAATCGAGGAAATGGAGTGGACGAATATCGATATTAATGAATGTCAGAGGGAGTTCTCGTCATTGAAGAAGTTGTCACGAGAAGGTCCCGATATGGGTACGGGTAAGGGAAGACTATTAGAGAAGCCTTCAACAAGCGTCGGTTAAGTACTTCTCCCTCCCTGATGCGGAAGATCAAAAGAAGCTACGAGCCGCTGACAGGAGCTCGTCCATCGAAGGCACAATGGCGGTGGTTGGGTCCGACAAGGTGGGAAGGCCGGAACAGAGGTCGGGAAGGAGACAGAAGGTGTGGACGAGGGTGTAAGGGTTCTTAGTTATCGGAATAAATTCCCGAGAGAGGCATGGCAAATTATTAAAAGACCAAGCCTGGCTATCTGGTGGGAACCTTAATTCCTAACAAGATAGTTTGAGGCGATAGCGCCTCCCTGGAGCGGATTTAATGCTTAATTGTGGTTGTGGCTCCAGGGACAGGGGAAACAAAGATACAAAAAAAAACATAACTGACCACTACAGCAGCTGTATGTTAGCGCTACATTAGAGCTCCTTGTGATGAGAGAGGATGCTAATGAAACAATAAACCCGCTTAACAACTAGTTTATTTAGAACATTTTTTAGGGTGGGGGTGCAATTTTGTAAAAATTTGTTTTTGAAATTACGTATTATTTTTTAATTGATAACAAATGTGCTTAATGAAAAGAAATCTAATTTGGTGAAATCTCGAGATATTGAGGGTGACCTTGGTCTACAATTTCACTCCCTTAATCTTTTAAGTTGAAATTTTATGACATCAATGTCCTACATATGGAAGTAATCTGACCAAGTTTTGTCAAAGCTAGTCAAGTAGTTCTGGAGGTGTAAGATAATTTAGGGTGCGACACCAAATATAACAACGTACCTATTAACATTAACAACTGGAAGATCGCTCGCTACCTTCCGCATATGCTCAAATTGGACTGATTACAATACTTTCCTACTAAAGCTATAGCTCTGCTACAGCGCTAGATGGGAAAATAAACAATAAAAAAACAAATCGGTGCAATCAAATCAAAAAAGACTTGGAGAAACTTTTTTTTGGTTTGGGCGGAGAACGAAATTTTTGTTTGGTCGTTATTAGCGCCCGGATGAGATATTTATATAGAAAGTAAATAAATATTAAAAACTAAGAATTAAATTAAAACTAGAACACAGCAATATTGAAGTACAGCATAAATGGAAGACGCCTGTGACGTATGATAAATGCAAGATAAACCGCGACGAAGTATGACATTAATAATCTAAATTAAAAGCAATAAAATTACCATCTCACATAGGCTAAATGGCATAAGTAGTTGAAACATACTACAGAAAATCCAAATATTTGAATATAAACGGACAGTCATAAGAAATCGTAAAACATTCTATAACATTGTCTCATTGTTTCCCAAGATATTTAGAAAATCAGTCCCTAGTTTAAACTTTTGAAGCAATGCCGCCTAACAGACCGATCTACAAGGTTGTGGTGAACAGTTACATAGCAATCGCAGGCAAAATAAACTGATGTAGTTCCTTGAAAAACTAAAGATAAACAAAAATTTTATTCACAAAAGAAATACATTTAGGAGATTGTTTGATGAATACAAGTTTAAAGTAAAAATAAAAGAAATCTCAATGGAGCGAAGAAAAAAAATTCAATCGGAGGTAATCAGGAAGTTTTGAGAAAAGAAAATCAAATTATATAAACGTGATCTGAAAGCCAAAACGGAAAAACTATTACATAGTAAGTACATTAATAAACACAATGATTAGTAGTCTGTTACAATGTTGTAAAATATCGTTGTATCCTGCGTTTTATCGATGTAACTTCTTTTTTTTTTAATGAGATTTATAATTGGTAACAAAAAAAGATCTCTAAATTCAGATTTATTTAATAATCATCTAACTTTATTTTTGAAATATTTTATTAATTTATTATTATTGTAATTAGGTTAAGTTAGCATATTTAACAACTTTTTATGGATTTTATTTATTTTAACTTCGATATTAGATTGTCGAAAGTTAAAAAAAAAAATGCCTTCGAAAAAGAGAACTAATCTTTCTTTTATTCAAAATCGACTAAAATTATTACAGTGTCGGTTCTCTGAAATAACTGAAGTACGTGATTCTCGATTAGCTGTTGATCGAGACCGTTACGCCCAGACTCAAGTTGCATTTTCGCCTTCAGCAGAAACGTATTATAGCTTCTACGTAAAGAAAGAGGGAAACGGAGGTAAGAGAGCGCTTTTCAGGGTTTAATTATTTATTTATCAGTATTATTCTCAGAATGATGGGAATAAAAAATACAACGGAGATTCAGACAGTCTAAACGGGTCTAACAGTAGCTAAACGGGAAAGAAGAACGAAATGACTGGCTAGAAATATATTTTTTTTCTAACCCTTTAATATTTTATTTATTTCTAGCGAAATTTTCATTTTACTGATGAGTAATTTTGTGATATATAAATTACTTTAAACTTCTAAAAAACTGGTTAAACTTTTTAAAAGAAGTTCACATTAGAAAAAATATAATTTTTTCTTTTTATATCTGAATCATCAAATAACGTAGTAATTTTTATTTATTTATTTAAACCACCAGATCGGGATTTTGTTCTTGATGTATACTTCTTGATTCTATCCATTTCAGATGTTTGGATCATTATGACTGACTACCAATTTTTGCCATGGCTACTCAAAGAAAACTGTTCAGTCGACACTGAAAAATAAATTCGAAGGTAGGACATCCTTAACCTACCTTCGAATATTCACTTAAACAAAATTTGGCTGAAGAGTTCAAACTTTTCACTGATTAGCATTATGACCTAAGTACTGTAATTTCCTACAGCTAACGGAATTAAATCTTTATCCATTTTTATGTATATATATAAATATATATATATATATATTTAGTATAGAGTATATATACATATAAACTTTTGAAAAGATGGTTTTGGGGTCTGGAGGATATGAAACATGAAGATTTTATGTATAAATATATATATATATATATATTCTATACTAACTGTTCTTTAAAACCATATGTACTCTTAAGTTATTAATTCATTGTGTTATAATTCCGGTCTACTGTTTCTTCTTATCTTATGTAGGCGGATGATATAAAATTCTTTTTTTTTTCTTTTATTACATGTTCAAAGTGATTCATAAAGAATGTAACAAATCTTTCAGAACATGTTCTACTGGTGAAAATAAAGAAGAAAGTTCATATACATGTAGGTTAGCGAATGCTGGCTGGCTAAATATTACGCTCTGATTTTTGTGCCTTCGATACAATTAAGCCAAACTGTAACTTTAACCCACCGGGTTGGTCTAGTGGTTAACGCGACATCGAAAATCAGCTGATTTCGAAGTCAAGTGTTCTAAGGTTCAAATCCTTGTAAAGATAAAAATTTTTATACAGATTTGAATACTAGATCGTGGATACCGATGTTCTTTGGTGGTTGGGTTTCAATTAACCA
>JAAAKQ030227105.1:18082-28680 GCA_010016005.3 Zanna intricata | reverse complement strand
TATATATATCGAATTCAATAACGAACAGTTGGTTTGTTGAAATTAATACGTGTTATTAGCTCGTTAAAACAATTTCTATTTAATAAATGAACATAGTCAATAATTAATAAATGAACATAGTCAATACTTCGCTAGTCAAAAACGTTCTCTTTAAATTTCAGCTCGTCCCTTTACTTACGAGAAATTTAAATTTTAAATACTCACATATTTAGAAATTTTATATAAGTTTTATAGTTTATTGTCATCCTAAATAAGTTATGAAGAGAATGTCAATTTATTTTTTATCATTTAATCGTTACTGTTAATCAAGGAAATAATACGTAATAAATTCCGATTAAACATTACAATATTTAGTCGAACAGTAGTGGATTTTATAATCAATTATATTTACTTTTTTATAATTAATTTTTAATTAAATTATGATATGTTTTTCTATGTTGACGCTTGCTATTTCACTATCCGTGGATTGATCACCAATAAAATTTTAGTATTCATCAACAAACTGTAAAAATCTGATCTGAAATATTTCTTACTCTTGCGACATTGACACGTTTCTTCTTAATAAAACATTTACAGTCCTTAATAAAATTGTAAGTTTGTCTTCATTATGAAATACTTATTACGTTTTCGTGTATTTTCGTTTAATGTATATTTCCATCTCTTGGGGTAAATTTTTCTGTTTCCTCAAAAATGAGAACGAGATTCTATATTTAAAAAATGTTTTATTTGGCGCCCGTAAGGATGGATCGTGTAGACCGAAATTAAAAAAAGCCGGTCTCCGTAGCCTGAGTGGTAGCGACTCAGCCTTTCATCTGAAGGTTCCGGATTCGAATTCTGGTCAGGCATAGCATTTCATTCGCTACAAAATAGACATTTTATCTCATCCTTTAAAGCAATACTTAATGGTGGTCTCGGAGAAAAAAAAAGATTGATATTTAAAAAAAGAAAATTTAATTTGTAAATCTATTCCTGTGTTTATATTTATAAATGTGCAATCTTAGCTAAAAAAAATTGTCGCTTATTCTTAAAACAAGTAGCTATTTCTTTATGAAACTAAGTGACAGAACTTTTTTCCTGTAACTCAGCACAATACTTTGGCTTACGAGAACGAGCGTTACCATGTTCCCGTTGACATTTTTGTTGAATTACCTTACCATTTGAAAACTTTATCCATTAATTTTGTTTAAAATTGCCTTTCAAATTTTTTTTTTTGCGGAAATAGAATTTATGTTTTTATTTTATACATAAACACTATAGACAGTTGTCCCATAAGTTTTAAGACTGTGGTTGTAAAAGACGCAAAAAAATTACAAAACTTTTTACAACAAATTTTTTATTCAAAATAGTCTCCATTCAAAGTAATACACTATCTTTCAGCCTTTTCATGCCTTTCAACACCTCTTTTGAAATACATTTTTTTCCTGAGATGAAGGACCGCCATTTACGCACGCTACCGAGCTCGGACCCAAGTCGCTCTCCCTCCCGAGCTAGCTAACAGGCTCTGCCAAGGTGTTGTTTGACATAATATAACCTGCCTCATACGGATTAAACCTCCCTCATCGGATCCCTACGCCTCCCCGAGACCGGACCCGCAATTAAGCATAATGGTCTCGAGGGGGGGGGGGATGTCCGACGTGATATCGAAATCCTCTCGTTTTCTGTGGCGATGTACTTGGCATCCAGGATCTGAAACAAAACAAAGAAACAAAAGAAGTTCTTAAGCTCAATTCATTTTTCGCACACACACTCATTCCCTCTTTTTTTGTAAAAGTCAGTGTCTTTTGGTGTGGATGTGTATTTGTCGGTGTTAACTTTTTTATTTTTTTTGGGAATCAGTGCCTGTTCGTCTATGGGAGTGTATTTGTCAGTGTTGTAATTTTTTTCTTTTCTTCTTTTTGTGGGTGTAGGTGTGTGTGTTTGTGTGTCTGCGGTTCACGCCGGCAGGATGGGAGTCCCCGTGCGTCATCGTCACCGCCCATCCCAGAATAGGGATAAGCGACGACTCAGCAGAGGGCTGTCCATCTCCCCCGGCTCCATCATGTGCAAGTGTAGTCACAAAACCCCACGCCACAGAGATCAGGGAGTCCCCGTACGTCATCATTGCAGCCCATCTCCAGAAGAGAGGACGAACTGCGACTCAGTAGGGGGCTGTCCCCTCCCCACGGCCTACCGGTCAATCAACATGCCACGATGCCTCCTCTTCCTCCTTGGAACGGATCAATGTAGATATATATCTGCACATCCTCTCCCATCCTCGTCTACTATTTAGTATTGTTAACATAAATTCCTCAGGCGATGTTTCTGTAATTTGAAATTCGTCTCGGATAACATTCCATCTCGGGCAATGCAGTACGGAGTGGTCTCCCGTTTCTCTTTCACCACAATAGTTGGGCCACTCTCTTCGCAAAACGTTTATCGACGCAAAACGGTTCCCTTTCAAGTCCATCTTTAATTTGGGGAACAGGAAGCAGCCAGGAGGACTCAAACCAGGTGAGTATGGTGGGTGGTTGAGCAAAGAAATAATTTTTTTGGCCAAAAATTGAGTGTTTATCATCGCGGTATGCACCAATTCGTTATTCGCTATTCGGAAAAAAGAACAATCTCTCCACAACTCAAGCCTGACATACGCAATTCTTTGCAAAGGCGATCCAGCCCTTGTCGGTAAAATGAGGCGTTCATATTAGTACTTGTGGAACAAATTCTTAGTTGACGGTGCCTTTGGAGTAAAAAAAAAATGACCAACATTGTCTAAATTTTTATTTTTGAAAACGCAATTTTTTTAGTTTTCTCTACCCTCCACAAAACGTTTATACCACCAAAAAATAATAGCATGAGACATAACAGATCTACCATAAGCCAATTAAAACATTTCAAACGTTTCCGTCGCACTTTTACCGGCATTAAAGCAAAATTTAATCTAACACGTTGTTCGTTATTTTTATTTCATGAAATTATGACCGCGACCACCTTTATACTGCCACGCGAACTGCTACTGAACAGCTGTATGTGATTGATCGACTTGAAACTTCGTATGGTGGGAGAGAAGGTTGTAGTGACTAATTCCTAAAATTTCATGAAGATAGCGCTAGTAGTACCGATTTTATATCCGCAGTCTTAAAACTTATGGAATACTCTGTATATATATTTTTACGCTTATAATTTTAATCTTATAAAAACGTGATTTATATAATGTATTATTGTATACCGATCACATTAAAAGATTTTTTTTGGATTCTCGTATATAATATAGTTTTGATTCATTTTGTCTTAGTTAATCAAAGAATTAACTAGGTGTTTACGGCCATCTTGACCGTAATAGAGCTTTGGTTATTGAAGGAGAAGGAAGGAAATTTTATATCCTTTGATATAAAATCAAAGGATATAAAATTTTGGGAAAAGGATATAAAAATTCTGGCTTTTGCTGGTTTTCCTGATTTGAAATGGACTTTCTTTCAAAAGATATTATTCTTTTTTATTAAATTTCATTTAAAATTACTTTTAACCTAAAGGTTTTTTGTACTGCATCTCTTTTTAAGCCAGCCAGAATGTTGATTCTTGAGAACGAAATGTCTCCTTTTTTTTAGGAAACAGTAAAAAAAATTGAATTTTAAGATTCGATTATATTTCATGAAATGTAGGAAATTTACCCATTTTCAGAGATATTTGACGGTATGTCTGGCAGTATTCACAATTAAAACAAAAAATTTTATTTTCTTTCAGTAGAATCAAAGTTTTATTACATTTCCAAATAATTTATAATATTTGATTGTTAATCAAATTTTTATTTGTCAATAAAATGCCTACTAATATTTTCTGTTAATATATTTTAAAATAAAAATTCATGATAAAATAGAAGCTGACAACAAAGTTATACGTTTCTGGCATCGGTTATTTATTCTTTACAGTGGATAAATAATGAAAACAAATAAAAAAAGTTTTAAAAAATTCAAATATCTATATTTTTAAACTTTTATCGGTTCCCCATCCTCAATATTGCACTCAAAAGTATTTTTGGGGGGTTACTACTAATATGCTTAGGAAGACATAATAAAAAACGACTGAAGAATATGCAATAAACAAAAATACAGCTTTTTCCGATTTTTGGGGCAAAATCTGTTTAAAAATGTTAAGATAAGCATGTACGTATTTACTAGCTTAATATGAAGTTGAGTTATATTTGCAAAATGTTTAGAAAATTGATCCCCAAAGAAGCTATATACCCCACTTCCTAAAGGCATTAACCCCAAAAGTTTACAAACAAATTAAACGAGACTCTACAAAATTTCCTAAAAATCGGTTTATCCAGTAAAAAGTTATGAAGCTTCAAACACCCAAAACCCCGTACCATAGGTACTTACGAACATTACCTTTTTTTTTTGGGTCCCTGGGTCACAAAAGTCGAAAAATGAAAAAACCTCGTACACCAATTATTTGACTGATTACCATACTTTCCTTCTTGCAGCATAGCTGTAGATACCAGGAAAGTAAAAATGAAATGTGTTTATTTTTAGCTACTGCAGACGACTGATGGCTCAATTACTGTCGCTTATTTTTCCCCGTGATTTAGTAATGAATATTTTAGTGCAGGAAAAAGTTTTAAACCTTATCCAGATTTGAACCCAGAATCATCCAGATATAAGGAATAAAGACTATTCCTCTACTACGCAGTTCGAAAAACAAGAGATTAAAAGAATAATATTGGCCTCTATCAATAAATACCTTCTCTGTTTTGATAAATAGTGTGTGTATATATAAATTCTTTTGATTCTCTTTTACTTATAATTTTTATTTTATCCAAAACAACAAGGGTGTTTGTTTCCAATTATTATTAGCTGGTTGTAGTGTGTTTTGTGCTTTAAAATTATTATTCTGTGTATGATATATGTAAATTTTTAAAAAAGTGTTGTTTAAGAAACACCGCTATTTTGTACTCAGTTTCTCTTTCTTTGCTGTCTATATTTGAAGTGGATAATTGTATGGTTGGTTATATTTCATTGAGCGAGGTATACGAGTGTATTCAAGAATATTTTGCTAAGAAACATTAATCAGTTAAAATATAGAAAGTGTGAAGCCTGCTTGTGAGAAACAGCTTTGTTTAGAAAATTACACCTCTAGAGCGAAAGAGAATTCTGCTTTTCAACTCATTTATTCACCTCGTCATTTCGTCGTTTCATAATTCATTTCATCTCATCTGTTTTTACTTATTCCAATACTTTGCCATCACTTTTATCTTTCTTTTTGCCATACTTAATGTTTTTATACATATACTTTGTAATAAAATGCTTTTTATTATAATATTACTAAGAACTTGTAAAAATTTTAATTGTAATAATTATACAGATGTGTAACACGTAATTTTTTTTCATTTTATTTTTTTACACTTTTATCTCTTATCTTTTTGATTTCTTTTTTGTTTTCTTCGGCTGCCTTCTTATCTTTTTCTTCTGATTTCGCTTAATTATCCTTGTAATAAAGTTTATTATCAAAATAATTTCTATTAATCGTGTGTTATTTCATGTGGTATTAATATTTTCAATTAAGTTATTTATTCTATGCTAAATAGCAATAATAATTTCACTGAACAACTTTATATTTCCATTTAATTACCCCATATTAACACGCCCATTACTAACAGTTTAGCCATGTATGTCGTGACCATTTTACGTATACATCATGTACTATTTATAAGTACAGTGTGATACTAATGAGCATACGGTATCTATTTAAGTATAAAGGTGAAAGCCTAGCCTCACTTCATAAAGAGGAGAAGAGAATATAAGCATCGTTTTACGGTTGATTGGTCAATCATGCTTGAAGAGGGAAATATGTTTTGTGGCATGATAACTCATTCTGTACGTAATGCAGGAGGTTTTATCAAAAAGCATAAAAATCTACGAAGAATCATGAAAATAAAAAATGTTTGCTCTTCTTTTTTCTCTTCACCGTTCATCAAGAGAGGCGAAGAGAAATTACGGATTCTATCTACCCATTAACTCATCAGTTGTCTTCCACAATATTTCTTTGCTTCGTTTTTTAATGAGTTGCTCTAGCCGATAGATACCTATTCTGATTATATATTATTTTTACCAGTAGAAAATAGTATTTTCTTTACGTCTCTTCTCCGCGTCTTAGTGAGTGAGTAATGTAAAAATTACATTTAAAATATATCTAACTCAAAACAAACATATTTATTCTTATTTCAATATAAATAAAAATGTAAAATAAATGTGTAATACAAAAGACTATTAGTAAACCGAATTACTGATTTTATTTCGAATATATATATGTGTATGTTGGTATGCATAATGTTTAAATCTTCATCGAAGATTAATTAATAATTAAAATTAAATTTTCACAATTTAGGATTTTATACCGGATTTTAATTAAAATTCGATTTAAAATATATATATATATATATATATATATATATATATATATATATATATGTATATATATGTAACAAAATAATCATACATTAGAATGTATCATTAATCCAGTTAAACACGTCGAGTTCTTTACCGTAAATAATTATCTCTGTTTTGAAATATGTTACATAATTCATTTTTGTGTCGTTAAATTATGAAGTATAATTAATTAGGAATACTTATAAATTTGTAGGCAGTTATATATTGGACAAAATGCAATTTTATCTGTTAATGTAAATTATTAATATTTCGGATTAATGTAGCTTTAAACTACAATAATGCTGCAGGATTAATTTTCTTTATTAAGACATTATTTCGTTTTAATTTTCAGATCTGTTACAAAATAAATACCTACTGAATTAAAATTTATGCTTACATTATTTTCATATTTATACTCTATGTATATGTAAATAATATTATTTAACCTTTGAATATATTATTTAGGTACTTCGTTTATTACAACTTGCAATGAAAATGGTATTCAGAATTTATACTTCTCTTTAACAATTAAAAGTCTGGCACATTTATGTTGTCTATTTAAATTTGATAGTTGTAATTTTACTGAGCTGATATTAATTTGCATTCTGGTTTGTCAGTTTAATTTTATTAGAATGTAATCGAAGTTTAAAGCAATATGTATTATTTTGTAACTATTATTAACATATTGTTTATTTAATAGTTTTCATTTGTTAATTGTATTAATTATTATCAAGACATGTATACATTTTTTTTTAAAGATAACTGTATTAAAGTATAGTAATGATAAATTTATTTCATAAATTTTACTTTCCCGGCGAATACATTTAGAATAGCTACATTAAAGGAAAAGTATGGTGATCATGTAAAAACCGTGGATATCAGGGTTTTTTTTTGCAAATCTCTACTTTTTACTATTCAACTGGACCAAAAAAAAAAAATATGTATATGAGTATGTACTCGTTTTTTGTCGTATTGCTTTTGGCCGTACTCGAGGTGTGATCAGAAAATACGGTGAATTATGTTATAAGAAACAAAGTAAAAAAGGTACCTTAAATATGAATTAATCTCCTTTAAAGTACTGTCCTTGGCTAGCATTACACTTATCCCAACGTTGAATCCACGACTGGAAGCATTTCTAGAAGGCTTCTTTTGGAATGGCTTTCAGCTGCTCTGTCGTGGCCTTCTTAATGTCAGGAATGGTGTCAAAATGTTTCCCTTTCCCACATTTTTTATTCTCGGGAAGTGCCATAAGTCGCATTGTGCTAAATCTGGTGAGTAAGGCGGATGTGGAAGGCTTTTAGCGGCCAAGAACTCGCGAATCAAAAGCGACTTGTGGCACGGCGCGTTGTCATGATGAAGAAGAAAGCTGTTGGCTTTCTTTTTCATCATGACAGTGATGACTTTTACTCATTTTTTAGGTCTCTTTCTTCGCACATCGTTTCGCAAACTTTCTAGTACCCCTTTGTAAAATTCGTAGTTTACAGTTGTTCCCCTTGGAACTCTGATCGCACTATGCCCTCACAATCGAAAAAAAACAATGTTTTTGAGGTCGAAGGAAGTCCCCCGACCGTTCCTCGTCCTTAAGCGACTCATTTCCACTTTTAAATCGCTCATACCATTTGTAAACAGTCTTCAAAGTTACCACATTATCATTATACATTGATTTTAACAGTTCATCAGCTTCTTTGAGACTTTTTCAACTTGAAACAAAACTTAATGTTAAAGCGTTGTTCAAGATCCATGTTTCACAACAGACACTTCAAACACGACCTCACTGTAGCGGTGATAGAAGCAGACTGACAAGCCGGAATGTGTTCAAACTTGTCTATTTCAACACATGAGGGTATGAGACATACTAGTTGACATAGGTGCAGCATAACCAATTGCTGCTATAAAAATTTATTCACCGTATTTTTTTATCACTCGTATGTCAGCATTGACCGAACCGATTTTCTTCATGGGGCATTGATTAGTATTAATTTTTTTTCTAAATTCCTTCAGGAGATGGGAAAATAAAAAAAAAAAACAAAATTTTCTTCATTGGCATTTTAGAGAAAAAATTATTAAAGCAAATTTGTATTACCTACAACGTATATATAAATAATAAAAAAAAATAATAATAATAATAAAATCTACCCCTAACTCTTAAAATTTAAATATATGCCTTTTCTTCTTTCACTCTGTATCCCTCGGTTTAATTATTTTTAAAACATTTTTCAAAGTTTATACTTCATATATAGAGATATCATGAAATGTTTACAATTTTATTAAATTTATAGATCCCAGACCCACAATGCAGAAAATTATTTTTTTATAATTTTTTTTTTGTTGTTATATTAGACTTTGTTGAAGAGGATGTAATAGAAAAATAAAATAAAAAATTACTTAATCAAATTTGTTAAACAAAAATTTTTTTTTATTTTTGCGGTACTCTTCAATTTTTCCCCAACAAACCTGCCTGCAGAAGAGCATGAAAATATCATTTAAATTCCTTCTGTTTTTATTTTCCCCTCTTTCTCCTCTAGAATTCTTTTATCATTCACTACGTTGTGTTTTTCGTTCTTCTGTTTATCATATGCGCTCTCTTCTATTTTTTTTTTGCATTCACAAGAACCTGTATTCTGCGGATATTTTCTCTAAATCTTTTCCTATCTTGATCGTCTTTTAATTCTATATTTCCTTCATTTAGTCTTGTTTTACGTTTTGGAGCGGAGTTTTATATTTCCAAAATTTATCAAGTTTTTTTGTTAAATATATCTGAATTCATTCGAATCATACGTCGCAGAAAATTTAACCTTCTTGTTGGGATTGTGGTTTCTAGATCTTCAAAAGTTTTATCTCTTTTTTCTTATTTTTTTCTTTAATTTTTTAAATTTCTTTATTACTTCATTCTGTATCTGTCTTTCGATTTTTTTGGAACATGAATCGTTTTAAGATTTTCCTTTCAGTTTTTAAAAGTCATTCTAAATATGTTTTATTAGAGGTTAGAGGTTTCCGTCCCACAAAAGATTACTTACCGGTTTCAGTACTGTATAGTGCCTCAATTTTGCATATGTATAAATTTTTTCTTGTACATATTTTTATTTAAAAAATTTCAATCTCTTATTAACTATTTTTTACATTGTTTCTGTGCACTAAAGCATTTTGTGGAGGCCTTTTGATCCGAACCATTTTAGGTTATTATTTCTTTTAGATATCTAAATCTATTTGTGTATTTAACTTTTCCAAATTTGGTTTTTATATATTTCTTGTGTTTAGAATCTTCATTATTTCTGTTTTAAAAAAGGGATTTTTAAAACAGCTTTTTCGGCAATTATTTATAGATGCTGAACTAGAGAAATTGACTCTTTTTCTGAATTAGTCAGTAAAGCCAAATAATCTGTGAAAGCTAAACAATTTAATCTTATTTTTATTCTGTCTGCTCCGATTAAATTAAAATCTATTATTTTTTTATTATTAAACAGTTTTTTTGTGGTATTTTTCATTAAAGAGCTGTTAAAATTAAAGTAGCTTTGGCACGCACCTATATTATATTCAGGACACAAAATGAAATTTTTTTTTCATTACTTTCATAAAAGTTATACTTTACTTTATCAATATGTTGTAAGAGTTCTCTTTAATTTTATTTTTTTTTTGTTAGGGATCACCTTTCCTGAATTTTTCTAAGGAAGTCCTTAAAATAAAAAAAAAATTATTCGAAATTTGGGAATATTTTTGCTAAAATGATGATTTCATAATCATCATAATGAATAAAAAATGAGGTATCATCTGACTTGAACGGCATAGTCGAGAAAGTTATACAATGCATTGTCAAATTTATTAAACTACTTTTAATGATTATTAATGTAAAATAAATTGCAATTATTTTATATAAATAAAATTCAGGCTATGATTTTCTCATAGGTTTGCTTTTTTGGAACCCAGAATCTTTTTGAAAATTATTATTGTTGGAGCTTCACTATGTATGCGTTAAAATTGTGCTCCAAAATTTAAATTTATTAATATAGTTCATTAATTGTAAAATTTGTGTGCGCAGATAATAAAAATTAAGTTTGCGCATGCAATCATACTCGTATTAACAGCTTTTAGATATGTAAACTTATAGAAGATACATTGTTTAAAATACTTTAACAAAACGTTATTCAGTTTGTCGTTTTATTTTATTAACGGCTCAGAAAACTGTCAACGTCCTCA
>JAAAKQ030227050.1:0-11348 GCA_010016005.3 Zanna intricata | reverse complement strand
ATTAATTGTGTCTGGCAATAATACATTGCTAGGAAAACATAGATACTGGGAATCGCGTTCCGATATAAAAAATGAACCTGTGTACAGGTCAAAGAGAAGAGATTGGTTTCTGTCAATAAATCAGTTTATTTACTCTGTAAATGATAAAAACTTTGTTGCAACTGAGAAAATGTGGAAATTTAACCCTCATATGAATCTTTAAAAAAAAAGAGATTTGCAGAAAATTTTATATAAAATATACATATATATATATATATACATAAAGATTAAAAATGCCATTTGATGAAAGAGTTGTATACTTGATTTTATATAAAGATAATAGAATGCGTAGTGGTGTCATATTGCAACTACGGCTCATGCCCAGGAAGGCATTATAAATGACTAGTGATGCCAAGAAGACCCGCTGAATTTTCATGGTGATTTTTATTAACAGCTTCAGTAAATAATACAAAGACCATTTTTGTAGTAAAAATAACATAATTAAAAGATATTCATAATAAAAAAAATAAAAGTGTTACAAAAAATTAATTCAAGTGTTAACAGCTAATAAGCCTGACTTTTAAAACAGCAAGGTGCCTGATTACAGTAAAAGTTTATATTGTTAATTAAAAACATGTCAATCGAAGATTTGAAGAATACAAAGAATTACCATGAACTGAGGTAAGAGCATCTAAATCACTTTTTTGTAATGAACCACAGAAACAATAAAGTCAGAATGTTATTTTTGTAATAGTAGTTTGATATTTAAAAGTCTGTTTTGTTAAGTGATATTAAAAATAACTTTTTACCAGCAGTAGATGCCTGCAAAATAGCAGCAGTTGCAGCTTGGATTTCAGCATTGTTATTAGTAGCTCTTCCTCGTACTGGTGCTGATACATTGCTGTAAAAAAATCATTACAAAATTAAGTGGTTTTGTTGTCAAACAGCAAAACTCAGTAATACTGAATAATAAAAAAATAAATCTAATATTACTTATTTTTTGTTATGACAGTACTTTTAATCTAAACTGCTGTCATAATAAAACACTGATACATATCCTAAAAAAATTCTTAAAAATTGATCAGTAAGTAATCTATCTAAAAAATTTTCTTTTGCCTTTTTATATAGGTTATAAAAAAAAATGCTTGTAAATTGGAATAAATGTTGAATTTTTTTTCAAGGTCAGTATATAATTACGTTAATGGAAAAGGTAGATTAATTAAAAAAAAAAAAAATAGAACAGTATAATAAAAAAATATAATGTAATGCAATAAATTTATCACAGAAAGGATAGCAGCAACTAATGTATAAAAAAACAAACTAGTTGCTTACAATGATAAAGTTTAAAATGATTTTTGAGACTTAACTTTTCAATTAGTAAAGAATGTAAGGATTATTTGGATGCTACAACTCAGAGAAGAGGAATGAATTTGACCTTAGGCAATTAATTTCAGATAATTCAAGAAATGACTGAAGCAATAAAACATCTAACTGCAAAAAATTAAGAAAAAAGACTATTTCCAATTAAAAACAGTTTCTTACTGGTTTGCACTTCAGTTTATCGGTTGTTACTCAGAGTTACTTTGCTGCCTCTTTAGATTACGGTGCATCTTTCTATATGCTTTTAAAAATTATTTTTTTTATGTGTTTTTCACAAACAAGAATTTTTTGTCGCAAACAAATTTATTTTACGCTATCTTTTCAATTACAAATGGCACCTTAGTGTTTTTGGTCTTATTACCTCATTTTTATATAAAGATTAACAGTTAAATATAGTAATAACTACAATTCAAATATATTTTTAAATTATTTTGTTTTATACATTTATCTTAAGAAATGTATCTTATAAAAATGTAGTTCAATAAAGTATCTCATCAAATATGCTGTAGTTATTATATACTGCCTTTTTTATTAATTTACTAGCAGATCCGGCAATGCTTCGCTATTCCTATATTTGAGTACATATAGATTAAATAAACACAATTGAAAGTTTGATAAAACATTAAAAAACCAAACATTACTGAACTTCACAAAATTTAGCCTTGCAAATTATCCCTTTTTTCTTTTTTCCCTGTGCTTAAATCGGTACAGTAGTTTTTTTAGACAATAGCTGACACATATACAAACACTGCCTTTTATAACTATAGAAGAAGAAAGTCTGTTTGATATTAATTTGTTTTGTAAATACCTCAACACCAGCACCACCTAGACGGTATAGTTTTTGTAAAAATGTTTCTTTTCACGTAACTAATATATATTCTGAATATGAACCAAAGCGGACCATAAATTTTTTCCAAATATCTTGACCCCAGTGCCATCTAGTCGGTCCATTTTTTGCAGAGTTATTTCTTTCAATATAAGTAACCCATATTTTGAATATGAGCCAAATTGGACAATAAATACAATTTTTTGAAATATCTCGATCCCAGGACCACCTAGCGGGTCCAAACCATTCAGAAACCTGTATATAAAAACACATATATTCAAATGCAACTTTGTGTCAAAATTTCAAAGCAATTGGTGAAGACTTTTGAAGATTTCAGATTTTGAACAAATGAACATTTACATTTTTATTTATATAGATGTAGATTTTTAATAAATTCACGTCTGAAAAAAACTTTTAGTTGAGTAAAAACTTCATTTCAAAATATTTGTATAATATGTAAAATTTATAGTTGTATAGTAAGAAAACAAGAAAAGGCAATAAATGACAAATTAAGAGTTAACCGGCAAATAAAAAATTAATCTGGGGGAGACCATCTAGGAAATTTATTTCACCTACGTACGTATATCTGAATATAACTTAATAGAATTTTAATGAATCTCAGAACGATCCTTTAACAGCACTACTTAATCCCTATCTGAAACACTGTGACTGTCACAGACTAACTTTTGTTGATAACTTAAAAAATTTATAAATCTTAAAGAATATTATACATTAACACAGCATGTATTGATTGATTAGAAATAAGTACAGGGGAACTGGTTTTACAAATAAAATCAGTAAATAATAATAAAATTATACGTAAAATCAAATATACCACAGTTACACGGGGTCACCAGCAAGCTACAATAAAGAAGCATTTCCCCAACATCTACCAAAAAGTGACAAGGAAGGACTAGTGTGAATTGTTCCTCTTGTTTAAGGAAGATGGAATGAAGAATAAGGAATAGAAAGGGGACAATCAATCTACAGAGGGACTGCCACTGATCACATTATATCAAAATAAATGATTGCTGGTAGATAAGATATAATTATACAAATATAAAATAAAAAAAAAAATCTTATTTCTGTTACTTTCTCTCATACCTTTAACTAACAGTTGAAATAAAAAAAAAATTTAGAAAAAAAAAAGAAATAAAGAAAGAATAGAATTAAAAAAAATTTTCCATACAAGGTTTGACTTTTAAAAAACAATTAATGATTTTATTATAAAGATCACAGTAATTGACACCTGTAACTCACAATGGATGATTAAAATTAAACCAAACTCCGATTCCAGCTTTGGCATCTGGCCTTCCATTATTACTACATGCACCATCAGTGTATACGACAACTGCTCCAAATGGATTAACTAAAAATCCTCTACTGTTAAAAATACACTGACCAATACCATAATAACCATCAGTCTCATCGATTATTTTACATTTTGATAATTTTGTATCTTTTAGCTTCGGTTTAATTTTATCAGTTTCAGCACTACCATCTTCTTTAATGGAATTAAGCAAATCATCATCATTGTCTAAAAGAGCATCATCATCATTTTCAGTACCTTCAGTATCAATCTCCTCTTTAATTTCAGCTTTTCTAAAAACAAAAAAAAAAATAAAAAAATAAATTAATTTTAAAAATTATTTGTGAGAATATATGTAATTTAAAAAAATTACATTCTAACAGTAAAATATAGTAATTTTGGAAAAATTAATTAAACAACTTCTTCACTTTTTTCTTTTTTTTATTACCACTAATTGTTTTTGAGAAATTATTGGTATTTGTGAAAAATTATTTAAAAACAAAATTAAAACATTATAAAATAATAGATAGATGTTTAATGGCTCATTCATTGAAATAAATTTAACTGAAATTAATTCATACTCTCACTGGCCAACAAATTCAGTAAATGAAGGCACAATCATACTTAAGCACTTGATTCAATAAACCGTCAAATTACTACAAGGGAAATTTCTTAAAATGTGAAAAATATTTTAAACTGTAGAAGCAAAAGAAAGACTTCTCAAATATAGCAGAGTGCTAGATAGGTTCCCCAACTTTATCAGCATGAACACAACAAAAGAATTACTTGCTGTCACTTGACTTTTTATCAATATGAAAAGTATAAACATAATTTTATTTATCTATAGTAGTCTGTGGTGAATGTGGATACATTTCTTCACTTCAGAATCAAAATGCTTAAATACATGTGGCTTCATTTCTACCACAGAAAGGAAAAATCACAATTTACCTGCAAAAACAACCTTTTCTTTGGAACTGACTACCAAATAGAACTAAGAGCACTGCTCAATATTATGCTACACTTTTAAAATGTAGAATGAAATTTGCAATTTATTTCAAAACTAGTTGCTCATTCTTCCATTTGTTTCTTCAAACCACTACTTTAGCCAAAGAAACACTATTACAACTCAAATGGCGCTATTCCACTCTCCATAATACCTGCATTTAGCACCAGTGGGCCATCATCCATTCTGCTCACGTAAGGAATTTTATGGGGAGAGAAATTTGGCTCAAACGAGATTACTGACGCTATGCAAAAATGAACAAAGATGCAATCAAGACTTCTCTTTTGAGATCATAAAGCTTCCTTAGTAGCAAAACATACACTGCAATAGCAGACAGCTACATTCAGAATGTAATACACTACTATACTGTGTAAATAAATTATAAATATAAAATTCCTGTTTACAATAAAATCTCCCTGTACCAAGGATTCACAATAAATAACTCAGAACCTCTCATCTACAACCAAATCCTGCTTTTATCCTTCCCTTATAATATTATTTCTGATTCTATCTTTTCTTGATTTCCTTAAACACTCATTTCTACTTCTCACTCATTTCATTAGTGTACTGCTTTGCTTATTCATTAGTCACAAGCTCTCAAATCCATTTACTAGGATGGGCATACTGGCTTTTTGATTTTTGTTATTTACATAAATAACTTCCCTCTATGAAGTATTACATTTATTCTGTTACTATCTGTTCAAGATTTATTATTAGCAGTTAAAAATGCTAGTTCAATCACCTACATACAGCACAGACTGAAGATGTATTGGCTGTATTTTCCAGTTTCTATCATGATTTTTCTTCTGTAAGTTTAAAAGTTGTGTTAATGGTCTTAACTCTTCTAAAAATCTCCACAGTTAATTATGAGGGATATGTCAAAACCACCTTAGAGAATACAAAATAAAGATAAGTATTTATTATACAAGTTAATTTTTATATATTTATAACTAATTAACTGTATGAAGCGTAAACTAATTTTTATCATGTATCTCACGCAATTCTGAGATCTGTTTTATTCAATTTTTTAGGTAAAAAACTATATGACTCTACAAATTTAAGTCTTCACTTAAAAATGACTAGAAAAAAGACAGGCCTATGGCCCGCTGCAAAATGGTTTATGTTTCATTACACATGATTTTGTTAAATGTTTTTTTCCAGCTGATATAAATCGTTAAACGTTCAAGAATTTAGTGTACTAACAACAACAAAAAGTTATATAACAAAAAGCTTTTAAATCCTAAATATATTTAGTTCTTTCTTCAGTTGTGATATTTTAACACTGCTCTAACCCCAAATTCTCTTGAAAACAATTAATTAATTTTAAATAAATCTTTTGTATAAAGAAATATTAATTGTTTGAATGAATGTATCATTGGAGAAGTATAAATCATTCGAACAAATGAATCATTCATAAGCTGTGTACAGTTGCCTGGTGCACAGTGTGGTCCGTTCTGCACCAATAGCAGCAACTAAAATTAAAATGCGAGTACATAAATCAAACAAACAAATTCAAGCACCATCATTTTTATGAGAAAGAAATTTTTCACAAGTTGTAACCAGAATATGAGGCATTCCCGAACTCTTTATATGTTTATATAAACATATATTTCTTTATTTTCACTTATACAATATAAACTGAAATTCTATACATTCCTTAATGAGATATATTGTGAATTAATGATGAAATTTAGATAAGAGTATAGAATGTGCACATAGTTGCATAGGTTAAATATTAATGGGTGAAAATTCATTATTTTTAATACTAAATCATAATGAAGAATTTACAAAATATACTAAATTGTAAGAAGCTGAATTATTGAATAAAATTAATAAAGAAAAAAGTATGCTAGTCTAAAGAGCTTAATGAACACCTGTATTTCCGGTAGAGCATATAATTTAAATTCAGACTTATAATAAAATTTCCAAAAAGAAAAATAGAATATTTAAGATTCTTAATCTCTGCTTGGAAAATACAGAAGCTTTTACCTTATAGATCACTTTTTTACCTCTAAAGGGATTGTTAATCAAATCTTTACTTAAAAATAATTATGCAAAATTTCAGATAATTACCTACAGTGATTGAATGAAGGAATGTAGATTACTTTGTACCTAAGTAAATTTTTTTAACTGCTACTTAATTTCACCTCTTCAGGATAGTGCAATGTTCAAAGAAAATAACAATTTACAGCTCACTAGCTATCCTGGATTAGGAGAATAAGTGATGAGCAAGTCAACCAGGACTTTCCTACTAAGCCCACCAGACTGGTCTAGTGGTTAACAAGACATTGCAAATCACCTGATTTTGAAGTCAAGGAGTTCTAAGGTTCAAATCCTAGTAAAAGTAGTTACTTTTATATGGATTTGAATACCAGATTGCAGCTACTGGTGTTCTTTGGGTTTCAATTAACCACACTTCTTGGGAGTGTCGACCTGAGATTGTACAAGACTACACTTCATCCATACATATCATCCTTTGAAGTGATACCTTGTGGTAGTTCCAGAGGCTAATCAGAAAAAAAGAAGAAAAGGGCTTTTCTAAGTTCATATTAAATGCCACATCGTAAGCAAGCTACAGAAGATGAAAATACTCTTGAAATTAGCATAGTCATTAAGTGCTATACATTAGAATAATAAATAAATTATACATTACAATAATAAAAAAAAAAAAAAAAAACTGGAACAAACAGTGTAAAACAATACATTGGTTGCAAATTTTTAAAAATCAAATATAATACACTTTATATTTTAAGGCAATTTTTAAATATTATAGCTAATTTTTAAAAAAACTTATAGGTATAAAACCAGTAATTTGTGATCATAAAAATTCAACCAAATTAATGTACAACTTCTGTTGAGAAATAATAAAAAGCATGAGTTTTCTCCTCGAGGACCTATTTATACGTTATACAAGTTTACAAATTTAGAAAGTCTATAAAAAATATTAAGCCATTACTATTAACTACACTGCAGTTGTTAATAGTGGAATTCTAAGATAACAGATACTCTTTACCTATAGATTACTGTTCATTATTTAATATTTTAACTGATTTATTAGCAATATGAAAACTTCTAAGAAGTTTAATGAAAATATTTTCAACTATAAAATTTGATATTTACTTCAAACAACACTGATTAAACAACATTAAGTAAACCACCAAATAAGAAATTATTATAATAAATGGTAAAAAAAAAAAAAAAAAAAATCATTTTATTGATTTCAATAAAAAATATTAAATTGTAAGTCTGTAAAATAAAATTGATTAAAGTAGATAATGATTGTGCCTTAGGACTGATTTGCTGGATAATTTAAACAAACCTCAAAGATTTAAAAGTTTTTCAAAAAAATTAAAAGTTTTAATATTATCCTGAAAAATATACATTGTTTTTTCCTAATAATTTATACATAAAAAAAAAAACTATTTCTGTGGTATGAGTAATTCTAAAATAATATTTTAATTTGTACCTTTTAACTCCCTTTTTTTCTTTTGAATCATTCTCTATTTCTTCATGTTTGTTCTCTAATTTTAATATCTGATTACTAATGACTTTTTTTTCTTCTAAAGTTGATAATCGTTTATTAATGTTTATTAGACTAGAATTTACATGATCCATAAAAGCTGAAAATTTTGATTCTAATACACTGATACGATTACTTAAATCATTCATTATAGTATTTGATGGAGATACTTTTGTAACCGGAAAAGCTTTATCGGCATATTTGCTTTCAACTGAGGAAAAGTAATTAAATTTTAAATCTGGTATTACTTTTTTTACTGAAAAATCTACATCAGCATTACTTTCAGTAGAGGGAGCATCGATTTTTTTCGATTTTGATATTACAGTTTTATCATTAACTTCATTTATGAAGTCTTCTGCTTCTTTATGAGTGTTAAACTTCTTGTAACGTGCCCCTCGAAAACCTTGTATCTGTTCTTTACATTTTTCCCTGAAAAAGAACTACAGTTAAATGAAATTCAATTTTTGTGACTAAAATTAAAAATTAATTATAATATAAGGTGTTTAATAGCTAATTTTAATGAAGAATTTTTGTTTTACATTGTAAAAACCAGACTTAGAACAATTAGATAATCAAACGATTTAATGTATTCTAGCTTAAGTGTACATCCTTTATATTGAAAAATATTTAATTTAAGGTCACTCTTTTAAAGCTTTTCGCAATTCACTTTTTTCTGGAGAAAATAAAAGTGAAGCTACAAATTTTATTTTTTACTTTGTTATTGCGACCTATCAAAGGCAAATTGTAGAATCTACCACAACTGAAAATCAAATTATACATCAGGAACAATGAAATCCGTTCTTAATCTAGCACTTTTAGGAATGATTAAAAAAAAAAAGATGTAGGAATGTAAGATGTAGATGTAAAAAAAGATTTTGGATCAAAAAATGTGCCGAAGTTTCTAAAGGGAAACCTCTTCCACGGCACTCTAACCTAAACAAGTGGACACCTGCAAATGCAGAACAGCTGTAGAAATTTTTGTGTCTTTGCATGCTGATGGGTAATTTGAGCTTTCCATCTAGCATCTCGGCATTTCTGGTCAACTTCACCAGTGTACGAGCATCCTATTTTTAGTAAAACAATGGCCAGGAATCATTTTCAACCAATTCTGCATTGTCTTTGTTTTTATTTTGCTGACACTGATCCAACAACACATAACATTCACAAAATAGATAATGTGCTGATTCATCTTTTGAATAATTTCACCAATGCTTTCAGTCCTGGTAAAAACCTATCTCTTGATGAAGCCATGGTCCTTTGGCAAGGGAGATTGTCCTTCAAACAGTACATAAAGAACAAGAAAAGGAATAAATATGGGATCGAATTATATGAGCTGTGTATGACCGATAGTTTTATTCTGAATATATTTGTTTATGGAGGAAAAGGTACAATAATAAATATGGAAAGAGGCCACAAATATGGGGTTGTCATGCAGCTTAGGAAAAATACCTATCAAAAGTGCATAGTTTCTTTCTAGACAATTTCTATAATAGTGTCGCCCTAGCTGACAGTTTGATGAATAAAGAAACTAATGTGTGTGGGACACTCTAAACAAATTGAGAAGGTAACCCTGTTGAAGTTGGGCAACAAAAGTTAAAGAAAGTCAAGCACACTAGTAGACAAAAACGGGACGTAACTGTCATGAAATGGAGAGAAAAAAGGAAAGTTTTGTGTATCTTGACAACTAATGGTTCTGATATGGAAGATGTAATAAATAAAAAGAATACCATTGTTTCCATGCTTAGTATGGTTATTGCATACAACAAGTCTAAGTCTATGAGTGGTATCGACAGAAGTAACCAGATGATAAGTTACTACTCCACGTCCAGAAAATCACTGCGTTGGAATATAGAAGTATTCTTTCACCTAATGAATGCCATTCTGTGGAATAGCACATACTTATATTTGAAGCTTTTCCCAGACTCCAAAATAACTTACCTAAGATTTATTAGAGATATCATAATAGAGAATTTCCTTCAGGTGCAGCCTACTCCTTGAGCAAGGTCCTCCAAACGACTGTCAGTTCAGCACCTTTACGTTAAGCTTGAGAAGAGAGTAAGGGTGCTTCAATTGCAGACAAAAAGAAAAGAAATGGAAAACCACATTTTATGAATGTAATGTTTGCAATGATAACAACAAGAAAAGCTTTAGATTGTGTATGCTGGACCGTTTTGGAGAATGGCACAGAAAAGAAAGATAAAAAGATAATTTCATTGCACTTTCTAATACAAAAAGTACATGGATGTTCAACTTTTTCCAACCTTACAGTTTTGTACATTTTTCTGAATCTTTTTATTACTAGAATATTAATAAAATACAAGTAAAATGTATAATGTAATTATTTATTGGATTATCTCTTTCAATTTGTGGAATACAGCGGTTTATTAGGGGGGGAGCCTATATGTGCCAGTTGGTCTATAAAAATAAATTTGTAATTTTTTTTAATGCTACAGACCGAGCAGCAAATACATGTGCCATAATGCTCTAAAAGTTACAAATTAAAGTTGGTATAAATATTTTATAGAAAAAATATTTATTAACTGGTAAAAAGGCGTATCTAGGCAATTTTCAGTTTTGGTTTGTAGGGAGAATCGTATACTTATTGGATGTTGTGCTGGTGGGTTCTTTGCCGTGTACTATTGGTTAGTGAAAATAATTCACCTGGCACATACAGTATATGCAAACGTTTTAACATACTTTATTAAAAATCATAAATATATAAAACTGTTAATATTTGTGTACAACTTCAATGCAGCTATATATCAGATGTCAACAGTAAAAATTTTTGAGGTTTTCTCATCAAAAATACATCTTATTAAACAAAATAAACAAAAATAAATTGTTTATAAGGCACTAAAAAGGAGTTTAGAATCAACTTCAATCTGGCACGTCCCCAGGTGGCGGATAGGGGAAGGCTCTGTAGATATACAGGGCAGGTGGGAAATAAAATACTACCCGCGGACAAAAAATTATTCACTATAAAGCGTCTGTGAAAATGCTCCAGGAATTAACAATCCCTGGTTCTACCTCCCTGGCGTAAGCCACAGCTAATTATAAGCAAGAATAGCTTGTACAAATAATCACAAAATTACCCCAGGTGGACAATCCACCCGCAAGAAAGTGGCAACCAGACATTTGGATTCTGGGGAGCCCGGACTTATACGAGAGAGCAAGTCAGAGTGCTCTGGAAAACTTCCACGCAAAACACACACGTACTTAGGAACACTCAACATACAAACTTTAATACAAACAGACAAGTTACACAATCTAACCAACGAACTTACAAAACAAAAAATCCAGATCCTCGGAGTTCAAGAAACCCGATTTCCGG
>JAAAKQ030227039.1:0-11348 GCA_010016005.3 Zanna intricata | reverse complement strand
ACACTGTAATTAGATTGACATAGTGAATTATTAATTCCAGTAATCGGAAGATTATTTTTTGTTAAAGATAATCCAAGCTTTCTAGCAAAGTCCATTGTACAGAAGTTAGCTTGACTGCCCGAGTCAAGCAAAATCCTACAGGATTGATATTTTCCATGTTTATCAATAGTATTACAAATTGCAGTAGATAAGAAAACGTTCCTATCTGTTTGTAACTTTAGGGTACAATATGTATTGTTATCTTGTTTACTACTAGAATTATCACTTGCTTCAACATGAATTAAAGAATGATGTTTTTTTAGAACCCTTTTTACATACATGTTTGTTTTTACAACTAATAACAGAATGACCAGTTCTTAAACAATTAAAACAACATTTGTTTTGTTTTAAAAACTCCTTGCATTTTTCTATTGTTAAATCAAGGAAGTTTTTACACGAGTTTGTTTGTTTATACAATGATTAAATTTACACATGATACATTGAATAGGTTTTGAATTTACATGATAATAACTAAATTTCCCTTGTAAGTTTTACATGAATTGATATATTTACCTTCATTCTTGAAAGACTTATTAGATGTTTGTTTGCTTACAGAATGTATAGTATTTGATTGAGAACTTAAGTCAGGTTTAGCTGCAACAGTTTCAAGTATGTCTTCTAAAATTAAAAAATTCAATAAAGTTTTTAAAATTAGGAAATTTATCATTTGAAGGCCTTTCCTTCTAAAGTTTGGATTTTTTTTTGTCTAACTTAGATGCTAATAACTATCATAATGAGTTCATAAGCATTTACAGGTAGATTTATTGCTTCCAATGAACTTACACAAGAATTAATTTTATTAATAAAGTTATCTAAATTGTTTGCAGATTCCCTATCAATAAAACTAGTTTTTAGAATATTTTCAATAAGATGTACAGAAATTATATATTTATTATCAAATCTTTTTTTAAGTAGATTTAATGCAACTGTATAATTTTCATTAGTTATTGGCAGATTTTTGATGATATTAAGAGCTTCATTCTTCAGGGATGAATGTAAATAATATAATTTTTTAATTTCAGAGAGATCATTTCTAAAATGAATTTAATCATTAAAAGTATTAAAATAATGTTGCCATTCAAGTATATTTCCATTGAAACATGGTAATTTAATTGGCTGCTAAAACTGTAATTGAATAGTAAGAATTGGTTTAACATTAGCATTATTTGATTCATCGGGTTTTACTGACATTTTATGTAACAATGATTTTACCTTACACTCTATATTACACAGATTATCTTCTGTTTGTATTCTGTCTTCAGTAATAATGGAAGCATCATCATCAACTACTAGTTGAGATTGAATATCATCATATTTAGTTTGTAAGTCTAACAGATTTCTTAGTTATTTCTAAAGAATAAATTTAGTTTTTTGCAAGATTAAAATTATCTACAAAAGTATTGATACGCATAATTGATGCTTTAATTGCTCCACGTTTTCTAATAAGCTCTTTCTTATCAGACATTTTAAATTTAATTTTAAACGTATTAGATTGAATATATAGTGTAATGAAATATATAGTAATAACAATTTTAAGATATTAAAATAATAAGTAAAGTATATAAGATAGATATTATAAAAATTGATTACGATAAATGTAGAGCGTTGCTGTATTTCAAATCCTGTTCGTGTAAGATCAAAAATGATGTCCATAGGTTGTTCAATATATCTGAACCGTATTGGACCAAAGAATATTGAAGATTCACTGAATCGATCCGGCCAGTAGAACAAAAATATATGTAAAGAATCACTGCCTTGATCCGGCCTGGAGGACCAAAAAATATGTATAAAGTTTTAGTTGCTTCAATCGGCCATGAGGACCAATAAATATGTAAAGTTGTAGAATTTTTTGTAGATAGACGTTGTATGGATGCACGGAGGACCAATATGTATACCTTAACATAGTAGAAGGATTAGCTCGTAGCGTTTTGAATAAATGAAGACCAGATCATGATAAAAATGATTATTTATTGTTGTAAACTGTTGTATATGCGTTGATGACATTGAAGGAATAATAGTATATTATAGTATAAATTAATTATACTTATAACTGATACGTTGTATGTTGCAACTAACATGTTTGAAATTCTACTGGCTACTGGCCCGGTGTCTCTACTGCAACTGACCACAAAAAGACTCATAATCAGTAGCAAGAATGAACCAATCATATTGGTATTTAACCTTTAACGCATAGATTATCAATGCATAGATTAAATGTAACAGGTAGTTATTTGAAATTTTAATTTATTTTGTAAGTTTATTTATGTAAATGCATTACAAGTTTTTAGATGGAAAGAATTAATTTCATGAAGAGGAAATGGAGCCCTATTTGACGTTTCAAAAAATTACTTCTATTTAGGTTTTATTAGTAAATAAATAAACATTTCGTGTAAGATGGAATCCCTATCTAAAATCATTAAAAAAAGTATTCATCATAAACATCGTAGAAAATTTTTTGAAATTAAGATTTATTTATTTCGTAAAATATATCATGAATGTTTGTATCCTAAACGTATGGAGTTTTTAGTGATATTTAATGTAATCAGGCCTATTATATCCCAAATTAAACAGAATATTTCAAAGAATATTGCTAAGTAAATGCTACCTTGATTTTAGTTGCTGTAGAAAATAGCTAAAGCACTCCCAGCAGAAATAAAGTACACTATGAGAAAGAAGGGAACTTTGTGTTTAAATTGATAATACAGTTAACAAGATTGGCTAACCTGTTAATTCAAAACACAAGCAGGATCATCTGTCGGCAAAATCGACAGTTGCAATTTATGGGCCGCATACCTGTCGATTTAATCAACACTAACCGCTTCGAGGGTTAAAGATATTTGTTATATCTTAGTAAATATTTGCAAAAGATATTCATGTTATCCGTGTCAATAGTAGGAAATGTATTGAGAAAAATGTGTTTTGAAGAATGGAGGATGCAAACATATTAATTTAATTTTTTGTAGACTTTAATATAAATTTATTAAAAAGTAATAAAAACTTTTTTAAAAGCTTTTTTTTTTAAAAAAAAAATCTCATTTGGTAGAAAAATACCAACTAAGATTGAAAATCTTTTAGAAAGAGGTACTCAAAACAAAACTTGTAACAGTTATACATATATAAAACTTGTACATTATTGTAACTGTACAATAATGCAAAAATGGCTCCTAGCTGTATTGAAAAAAGCATTCAAAATTTGGTGGTGCTTACTAGAATCAATGAAAACTGACATATATTAGATTACAGAGTGGTAGTCATAGCACCGAGTAGCCAGTAGTAGCCATCCTGCCTACCCATCTGAGGACATTACAACAACCATTTTAATCAAACCTATGAATAATATGTTGGAAAAATGCTTGTTCTCTTTTAGTGGTTAGTTTTAGTTAATCTTTTAATTTTCTTTCCACAGGCTTCTTTTGAATCACTTTGCTTTCATTCATCTTTGGTTATCAAATAAAAGTATACATAAATCAGAAAAACAATCAAAACATTTTTTTTTTTAATAGTAAAATAAGAAAATTTTAACATTTATACAAAGTGATTGCATTCACATATAGATAGTAATGCACTACCAAACATTTTAATGCCTAAAAATAATTGTCTAAAGACAAACCAAAGATTTATCTGTATCATTAAGGCATTTTTATGATATGGAAATAGCATTATTACGTGCTGTCTATTAATTTTTTTTTTTTTTTTATTTATATCATGAAATCGGTAAATAAGAAGACTTCACTTCATAAGCACTTTACTTTAATATTAGTTACGTCCTTGATTTATAAGAATTAACTACAATTAATAGCATGTATTAATGTGAAAATTTATATTTGTTAATTGACCAGTTACAGAATAATAATTTAATAGATAAATAATTATGCATGATTTAAAGTTTAGACTTTTATTGATATTCTTTTTCTCTTTCTCTGCTAACATTTCTAAATTTATTGTTTATAGGTATTGCTGGAGATTTGCGATACAATTTGGAAACAGATTCCATTATAGCTCCTTCTTCAGTAACTACTCCACAAGTGGGAGAATTACCTAGTTTTGTTACATCACCTGTTGATGATATCAGATCGGAAGGTAAAATGGTTCCACCTCCTCCCTTACCACCTCCAGTGGCACCATCACCTCCTGCATCTTCATTACCTCCATCCCAGATAACAGTGACAGAAGCTCCACCACCACCGCCACCGCCACCACCACCACCACCTCCTCCTCCTCCACCACCACCGCCACCAGTATCATCTTCAACTGTGTCCTCGATGATAAAAGATGAGTTGACTTCTGAGAAAAAACTTGCATCTTCATCACTGGTAAATTTTAAACTTGTGTTAAATTCTGACATTCTTACTAGCTATTCTTCTATATCAGTGATTTTCAGCCTTATTAGCTCCACAACCCCCAAAAAGTAAAAAAATATTTAAATTAATATTTCATTACCCCCCCCCCTCTCAAACCAATGAAACCTAGTTAAACTATTTTGCTGCATTGATAGTAACAGGTATGAACAATCATGAAATGTACAAACATGAGCAATTTCCAGGTTCCAACTTGATGTATATTTCCTTCTTTTAATATGGTCTGCTTGGATAATATTTGCTGTAAGAGCATATGATACATGGAACGCATTGTGCTCTCAGCAGTATAAAAGAGACAAGGGATTTCAGAACATCAGTTTAGTTTCAAATACGAAGCATGCATCTGGTATCTTTTAGTTTTTAAAAACATGGTTTCATTGAAAATAATAATTGCAGTTTCGGCTTTGTAGTGTGCAGTCAAACAATATAACTGTTTTTTCCCTCAATTAGATTCTTATACAAAATGGATAGCTAAAAATTCAGTCAATGGATTAGTTCCCGGAAAATAAAAATGATTTCTCAAAGATATGAGTACTGATCCATTTAGTGAAAATATTGTTACACTACTAAGTTGCTAGTTTAGATTCACGACCAGCTCATTGAAATGTCTGCCAATAAAACATTTCAATTGCAATTAACTTCTGAATTTTTAGATATGTTTTAGCTTACTCATCAAAATGAATATGAAAATTTAGTAACAGAAGCATTGAAAATATTAATCCCTGTATAAAGCATTGGTTCAATCGAAACTTGATTATGGATGTGTTGTATATTCATCAGCCAGAAAGTCGCACATATTAAGAAAGTTAGACATTATACACAGCAGCAGAATAAGGTACGCCACAGGTGCATTTCTTACAAGCCTGGCTACTAGCCTAATGTCAGAAGCTGGAATAATGCCACTGTGTTATAGAAGGGAGATCCTATTACTAAGATATGCAGCAAATATATAGGCCTTTCCTGCCCATATAAATTATAAAGCATTCATCAATCATCATTTTGCTACATTATATGAATGTTGTGCTACCTATTCCAGACCAGCCGGAATTTGGTACCATGAATTAGTAAGGAAATATGAAATTGCTCTACCGAATACATTAGCAATTTCTACTAGAGAGATACCGCCCTGGCTTTTGCCAGCGGTAAACGCAAGATTGGATCTGTCCTATGAGGAAATAAAAGATAAGCCAGCAGTAATCATCTAACAGGAATTTTTATCAATCATTAGTAGTTATGATGAGTACATTAAGATTTATACTGACAGTTCTAAAACCGAAAACTGTGTTGGGTGCTCTATATATGTAAATGAAGAAGCTCATTTTTGGAAGCTGCCAGATATGGCAAGTGTGTATGTGGCAGACAGCACTGCCATACAGCAAGCTTTTCGCTATTGCGAACATTTTTGCAAAGAGAGAGTGCTCGTATGTTTCGACTCACTGAGTGCACTTACTGCAATTCAGAACAAGAATATTAAGGACGTCCTGATCGCTAACATCCTCTCTATTATGTATGTTTTTCATAGACAAGGACAGCGATGTGTTTTTCTATGGACTCCTGGGCATGCTGGTATTGCAGAAAATGAAAGTGCAGATTGTTGCAATTCTGGCAACATTCTGTTGCCAGAATGGCAACAGTCTGTAACAATTTTGATGCTATTCCTGTACAAGTGGCTGATATAAAGAATCGTCTAACAAATATAATTATAACATACTGGAGTAATGAATGGAGAGGATTGACGGTCACACGTGTATAACGAATTCATATTTGTTAACCAGCGAAGATAGACCAATGTGTGGTATTTGTAACAAACCACTTACAGTCAAGCATCTAATGGAAAAGTGTCCCATATATGAGGTCCTCAGAAAGAAGTTCGGCTTAGTAAATGAAATTGCTGCTGATTTGGAGAATGGAAATGAAGGAAAAATAGTTGCTTATCTGCATGCCAGTGGACTATTAACTAGCGTATAATAAAGCTGTAATTAAAACTACGAAGTCAAGTTTTATAGATATTAATACTTTGGTATTGTCAGTTTTTTCATGTGTTTACATTATTTTCTTTTAAATTTCAGAGCCCTTTACTCCTAAAGTAAAGTAAGTGTTTCTTATATTCAATGTTTATGTTGTAATGTTTAGTGTTTGTCTTAGTATTTTTAAAGAAATTTTAGGGCCCTTTACACCCTAATATATGACTAGTCTTACGGTGATTAATGATTAAATTTAAGACTGTGACAAGGGCTAATGACCATAGCAGTCAATGCCCATATAATTCAATTTAAAAAATATTATTCCCTTTCTTACCTCTGTGAAAAGATATCTTTATCTATGGCTGTGTAAAGAAAGGACAGAAGGAAAAGTACCTTTTCCTTCTGTTTTCAGAAGCATGTAGGTATAAAAGTAATAATAATGTATTAGTTGCATCTTATTACTTAATTATTGCAAAGATTTGAAAATTAGTTCATAATAAGCTTTGGATTATTAATTTTTTACCTATAAATGAAATTTGATACAGTTTTTCTATCTTTTAATGTTCTAGATTGAGCAGTCAACAGAGTCAAGCCCTACAGTTGCCAGGGCAAATCTGATGGAAGCTATACGTAATGCAGGAGGTTTGGCAAAAGCTAAACTTCGAAATGTTATAGACAGAAAACAAGAAGCTAAACGTATTAAAGAGGTCATTTTCTTTTAATATATAATCCTTATGATATAACACTTTTTTAAATAGTAAACTTTTGATAGATTTATACTCTGTTTTTTTGGATGCAGTTGATTTACGTATCCTTATGAGTTTCTAACCCAAATATCACTGTGTAAGTAATACAAAATCTTTAAATAAAAGTAATTCTGTCCTTTAAGTGATAAATTAATTTTTAGTCAGTTGGGTCATCCTGAAAGTAAAGCAATATTTAGTGATCATTTTCAAGAATGTCAAAACATCTGCAAATTTTATATTATTTCATTCCCGACCATTACAATACAAATAAAAGTTTCTGATGAAATTGTGTGCTCAGAAAATGCAATATCATGTATTTTCAAATTTTTCCTTTGCTTTATGAATGTTGTGACCAAAGCCTCATTCTTTTACAGAAATATTTTTGTCGTTGGTTTTCACCATAATTCTTTAATTCTAATTCTATACTTTACCTATATCATTAACCTATTGACTGCCATATATTTTTTGCAAACTTTCTGGCTGGGCCAAGTTTTATATGAAAAATGTTTTCCTTTAAATTCACTATATTATCAATACTATTATTCGTACCATAAACATAAATAAGTAGAAATTATTAAAAGAAAGTGTGTGATAAAATTATTAACTTACATGTCAAAAATCTTATTGTAAGGTAAACTCTGAAGCAAGCCACTACATGTAGTTCCACATTACAGTCATTTCAAATATATCTTGATTCTCTCCTCTTCATTTCTCCTTTTTTTTTTTTTTTTTTTTTTTTTTATCCGAACAAACAATACACACTTTTGTGTGGATGACAGAACTGCAGATTGAAAATATGTTGATGTTAGTCAGTGTTGCGTCTAAGCTCTTTAAGATCCTTTTGGTAGATGAATTGGCACATGAAATTTTTATAATAGCTGATATATCGCTGGTAGTTAGACGTCAGCTAGGCTTGAATTTTTTCAGTTTTTGTTTTATAAAGAGAAAATGAATTTAAGAGAACAAAATCAAATAAATGGAAAGCTAATTTTTTATACCATTTGATGGATTTTCTCATATATTTTACACAGCTAAGAAGCTTATCTGTCTTGTCTATAATCCACATAGTATTATTATTATTATATTATGCATTGGCTTTATAAGTAGTGTTTTGAATTTCTTTTATTTTCAATTTTATTGTGCATTGTGGTCAGCATCCAAACTTCATTTTTTCCAACCATTTCAGAGCTAACATAGTGTTTGTATGGCTTAACTGAATTTCACTCTTTTGCAGTTTTTCATTTAGATTTGGCATATATTTTCTTTTCCAGTTTACCATGCCACAAACATTTGTCTGTTACTCTTGAAGCTTATTAAATAGTGTTACACTGATGTACCAGTTATCCAAAAAAAAAACTGAATACCCTTTACCAAAATAATGTTTTGGTAATGTCACTACTGATCCTGAGATACCTACACTATATTCATCTGATATTTCAGTACCAGTACAGACGTAAAGGATTACATCTAGCATATAATCAGTTTCTACATCATAAATCTGCTTCTTTTCTTGTGATTAAATTGCTTGAAGCCTAACCATCCGTTGAACAAAATTAAACTTTCATCTATTCAGAGATTCTGAAAGGGACTGAAATTATTTTTCAAAGTGTAACAGTATGATTGATGAATGGTCTTATTTTGTGCAATTTATCATTAGTGTATTTTGTGTACTTGATAGAATGAAATAAACTCAAAATATTTAAATACCTGTATCCTGTCATTGTAAAAATTTTTTTTTGAAATCAGATGGTTTGTTGACTGAGATATTCATTTAGTCTAAATTTTTTTTTTTTTGTTGCCATCATCATAATAAGGGCCAAAAATCATATAGTTCTTTATCAGTTAAATTAGTTTGCTGCTAAAGTCTTGATTGTGAAGTTATTGTGATTTCAGGTGTAAAGCAATAAATTCAAGAGATTCTGATGGTAACAGTTTCAGAACAAAGTTTACTTTAGGAAAATTATCAGAAAATGTATAATTTGTTACTCCAGTCTGCGAATTACCAAAATCGAAAAAAAAAAAAAACAGGAGTAAATTTGTTAGTTGACCATTTGAATGTAAAAGCACCGTCAGGAATGTCAGTGATATTATGAGTTTCTTCATTAGTTTCATTACGATTTACACTAATAATATTAAGTTTTTTTTATTAGGTTGTATTTCTTCATCAGTATCTAACATTCTTCATTATTACCTTCACTAACACAAAACTTAATTCTAAATTGGAAGAAAACAAAAAAACGTTAATTTCACTTTCAGAGTAAATTTACAGCTAGGACAATTTGATACTATTGTTAACAACTGTAAACACAACACAATAATATATAAGCAATGACTACCACAGAAAACACAGATTAGAACATCTGTTCACAGTTCACTTTATTTCTTTTAATAAAGTATTTTGGACAGTATAACCACAAAATAATGTTGGCAACACTATGAGGTGTGCATTCAAACCATTAATATGAAATACATATATTTACAGGGGAGTACAGTGGGTTTGAAATTGAAGTCGTAAATATATAGGTAAAATATGAGAATGTGGTGTAGCTGTAGCAGCTTTGACACTTAATAGGTTAATAATGGAATTTTAGAATTTCTTACTGTGCTTATTTATTGGCAAAACAATTTTGTTTTAGTTTTAGGGATGCCCCACTCCCAGAGTAAGAGATCAAGAAAGTAAGAGCTTTAACTAATGGTTCTGTGATTTTTAAGACAAACTAAATAAGGTTCCTGCTATTTTTCACTACCATGCTTCCTTCTGCATATCAGAAGTATGTCTGCAGAGAATATTACCCCATGATTCTCTTTACCTAACTAGTGAATTTTCCTGTAAACTACAATCAGTGTGAGGAAACACGGACATAACTTGTTTTCTTTACTTTGAGGTGTCTTTAATTGTTAAAAATTTTTTCTGTTGCATAACATTTTTTCAAAAGTTTTTTTGTTTCTACGCTCCTTGAGGGAGTTAAAACTCAAATATTATTCTTTTTACATTTTTCCATCATACCTGAAAAAAGAGGTTCTTTTGAAAAGGTCCTCAAATCTGGACATAGACCATTGATGATCCTCAGATAAAAAGGTAATCTGAGATTTATTTCTTGTATTAAGAATTTCAGGAACCATCAATTGGCAATTGTGACTAACTGTAATTTTATACTTCCTTTTCGCCAGTTAGCATAAATATTGTTTTGCTATAACTTTATTCTTTGTTTTTATGTTGAAGAACATTTTTTTAGACTAATCACATCAGGAAATAGACAGCAAATCCTGATTTAACTGAAATCAGGCTTCCTCAGGGTCCACAACCCTGAGAAAGTTATGACTTGAACTTGTAAATTTTCTCAAGTATGGTGGTGGGGATCAAAAGTAATCTTTTATTCTAATCCAGTAAGCTAGAATTTATGTGTGAGCAAATCATTCATAGCTTTATTATTATGAAGTGCATATATAAGTGTGTGTGTGTGTATATATATATTTATATATAATATGCAGTGAATTGTTATATAATTTATTAATTATTAAGCGCATGAATCATTAGAACTGTAAAAAAAAATGGGTAATGCTGTTGTTATTGCTCACATCAGTCAGATTTTTAAATATATTTTTTGTATTGTATAAATATATACAATTAATTAAAATTCTTCTAGCAAGAGATACAGTAAAAATATTTGAAGTAATCGCGTATTGTTATTTTAGTTTTGGAATCGATTATGTTAAATGAAATATTAGCAGTTTCAACAAAATAATATTATATGTATAGTAAGTAATTGATTTATATTTTTAAGTAAAGCATAGTATTAAAAGGAAGAAGAAATTATGAATAATTATTTAGATATTGCCTTAAAATAATCTTGCTTGGGGAATTTTTCCTTCAATAAACACATACTTCATTTTTTTTTTATTATTGAAGTTTGTTAATAAATCTTTCATTGTTAAAATCACTGCACTTATATGACGTACATTTGAAAGAGCATTTTCATTCTTAATACCTTTATTTATTTAGAGGTTTCACCGTGATTTGCTTGCATAATTTTGCTTGCATAATTTTTTCTTGCATAATCTGAATAGAGAAAATTCATTGAAGTTTGGATATTTTTAACAATGAACTTAAAAATTACTTGAATTATATTTTTAAAAATAAGTAATAATTATAATTCATCCCTGCCCCCGTAGGGGAAGACACCCACCAAGTGACAATTCCGGTCGCCACACCACCCCTCCCGTTCCTAGCCCTGAGGGGC
>JAAAKQ030227028.1:0-11349 GCA_010016005.3 Zanna intricata | reverse complement strand
TATTGATTAATTTAAAAATGTGACGAGGGCTAATGACCACAGCAGTCGATGCCCATATAAAACAAAAAAAAAAAAACAGTAATTGTAAAAAAAAAAAGAAAAAAAAAAAAATAGTCCTTGGAAGATGATTTTGGTGATGAGGGATTAGAAAAAAAAAATTTCGATTTTTTTTTTTTTTTTAATTTTATTCTTTTTCTGTATTTCTGTACACATCCGATTAAATTTGATCCCAAAGTGTTTTCAGATTGCTTGGTTTACGACGTAACCTTTATCTTTAAAGAGTGCTTATATCTCGAAATTTGGCACTAAAAAAAAGAAGTGAAATTTGGCACAAATATTGCCTTTATATTAAGGTGTTACAAAAAAATGTATACACACTTTGAACTGTCACTGGAAATTAATTTCCTACCTATAAAGTTAAATTTTTGTGAAAAGTAAGATTTCAGTCCTATTAAAATATAAGTGGCGAGGGGCATAAAATCTGGAGAGCGTGTAGGAAACTCAAAGGGTTCTCTGCGTCCTAACTACTGGTCAGGTATAAAATAGTACGGGACTGTTTTTAATGAGCGAATGTTAAAAATATTCGAGATTACCGGTATCTTTAACCTTATACATATTCATATATTAGCCTCATCCATAAAAGGATTCATACACTAATTAATAAACTAATAAACCATAAATAATGTTGATGAAATTTAACCTTAAATTTCAGAATTCACATTTAAAATATCTGAAGAGGAGAACATCGGTGTACGAGATAGACATTAAGCCAATCAATTAAAACATACGATTTTTTTATAAAGCATTAATAAAACTAAGTAGTTTACTTTGAATCTTATATGGTTTATGGTAGTTTGAGGTAAACAATAAAATAAATTGAAATAAATTACCTCACATATTAATAATCGCATTTAAAATATATGAAGAAAACGAGGTCAGTATCAAAGATCAACATTAGACCAATACATTAAACATGTATTATTTTTACAAATCATCAAAAAGATGTAATATTTTTTCTGAAAATCTTAGTTTGATTAAAGTAATTTATGATAAACCATAAATAATATTTAGGAAATTTAAAGTATAAATTTCAAAATTCAATAAAATACAATATTTGAAGGAGTCAAAATCGTTCTCCGAGATCGACATGATCGATCAATGAGAAATATGTTTTTTTATAAATTATTAAAAGTAAATATATTGTTCAATTTAACTTTTTTTTAACGTAATTTTAGATAAACAATAAATAAAATCGATGAAATTTAACTTTACATTTTAAAATTCACATTTTCATCTGAAGAAGGCGAGATCGATATCCAAATCGATATTAGGCTAACCCGTTAACCGTATTTTTTTTTTTTTATAAATCGTTAACATTAAACTTTTCTTTTGTTTTGACAATTTGCCTATAAACATATATAATATATTCCAACTAGACACTAGAAAAAAATAAAATTAATCTTCTAATATCGATTGAGAATTATGTGTTTCAAATATAGATTAAACTATATATTATATGCAGTTCTTGTAAAAATTTTTATATTGAAATTAATTATACTCGGAAAACGAAAGTTCGAAAATGTAATCAAGCATGTTTAATAAAAAATGATAATTACTTTCGTTATTTTGTTTTTATTGTTACCTACCTATCACATAATAATAGGACTATAATTCTCAGCCCTGGTTTTAAACGTACATAAACTAGCAAGCATAAACTACTCTCGCTGTAGTTACGGCTTAAAAGACTAAGGTTTTGCTTTCGATTCAGACTCCCGCGATTATTGGTTTAATACTAAACCATTCCGAATTTAGTTGCATTGAATTTAAAAAAAAAAACTATTTTAAAAACAAATTTAGGTTAAATAATAGTTCAGTAACAATAATTTTAAAAAAATATGATAAAATATTGGAAGTTTTAATGAAATAAAATTTTATTTGCTTTTCATCTTAAAAAAATGTATATATATATATTTTTTTCCTTTTATCTCCGGAACCACCGTTAGGTATTTCTTAAGAGGATTTGATGAATTATTTGCAGTGTGTGTGAAAATGCCATGACTGACCGGGATTCGAACCCGGAACCTCCGGATGAAAGACCGTGACGCTACCACTCAGCCACAAGGCCGACAAAAAATGTATATGTGTAATTTAATATGTGTACAAGGAAGTCATATATCAGGCATGGCATTTTCACACACGCTACACATCATTCATCTCCATCCTCTGATGTAATACTTAACTGTGGTTCCGGAGGTAAAAAGAAAAAAGAACAAAAAATAATGGTTTGTGCTATCAAAAAATTTTACACAGATAAAATTTTTTCATAGATAAATTTTTTTACAAATAACATTTTCTACAATTAAGAAAAATTTCAGTGACATAATAAGACAATAGTTGCATGTGAACAAAGTTTCACATGTTTGGCCCACCCAAGCCTCAACCTCTTATACTTTTAGCTACATTATGGTCATCTCTTGCCATAAGAGTTGTACATATGAAAACCTTTTCCAGGTAAACGTTTTAGGTAATGTTTAGAAGTCTAACGACCACTATAAACCGACTCTATACTGTGCCTATAAAAGGAGACATTATCTTTTTTTTTCTGAGAAACCCCATTTTTTCCACCCTTTATGCCAACAATATTCAAAAAATATTACGTAGTTAAGTTTTACGCCTTATCCAAAGAATTGTAGGAACATTAAACGAATTCAATATTTTAGTTATAAGAAAGTAATAACTATATATTTTTATTTATTTATTTTTTATTTTGAAAAAGGTACTCCCCATTTCCACACATACGGTACGATTTTTCCCATTAACGAACTCGACCGAGATTTTAAGTAGTTATATTTTCTGTATTAATTTGAAAGCAATTAGCGCATTACGGCAGTTATCGTGTCCACAAGAAAGTGAAATATATAAACTTTGAACGTGGAGTCTTGAGGATATGAAACGCGAAGATATATCGAAATTTTATGGAAGTTGACTCATGCTACCCATTACAATATGTAGCTCCTCTCTTATGAAATCTACCTAAAAAAAACTCTGAGAGGGGTGTTAAGGGCCCCTTCTCCGATAACAAAAGATTAAAGATCTGCCATAAAAACCATAACATTATAAGAAAATAAACTGCACTAAAAAAAATGTTCATCGCCAAAACAAAGTATATAAACTAAAAAAAAAATAAATCGAAAATGAAGTTTCAAATAACAAAAACATTATATTTTATGAAAAAAATTAATACGTCGTAGAAGTATCAACACTCCGTCTAAATCTTCCTGGTCATTGCCCAGGATTCGGAAAATGTTTCCGGGCAATTTAAATTTACGACGTAAAGGCCGCATAACTAAAGCAATCCACAAAGATTAGGTGTACAATCGAGCGGCAGTTGAATTGTACGCATAATGGTGCATATTCTGCTGAAATCAGGTACTCGTGAGCTGATCTAATATGTTCAAAATGTATGGGATTACCAAAATATTGCTGGAATTGTAAGAAGATAAAGCTTCTTGTCGTATGCTAAAATAATGAGACTTTTTGCAACCATAGTCGAATTAAGTACAATAGATGTTTTACGCCTTATCCAAAGGCGTAAAAGGCGTTAAAAACATTTTTAACTTTAAGGTGAAATTCTTTTTTATCCTTTACTTAGCATCGGAAATTTAATTCCGTCTTCCAGTGTATCGAAAGAGACTTATTTTTTATTTTTAGATTTATATTGTTCAGAAAAGGAGTTTGGATATATTAGTTTATGTTACGATAAACCAATATATCCAAAATAACCTTAAGTTGGGTTTGGTTTATTTTACAAACATATTTTGTAGATTAATAGGCCTTCAAATCGCTATAAAACGTTTATCCCATCCCACTCCAAAAGTCTGGTGGTACTGAAACTAATCTTTTAATTTATTTTTAAATCCATCTCGCAAGTTAACCCGTTGCATTTAAAATATAAATATCTTAATTTTTTGAAAGCCTTTACTCATTAGTATTTCATAAAAAATAAATAGCATAAAAAAAAAAGGATTCAGCCGCTCGGAGATTTTCAGGGATTGTGGTGGGACGAAATCGTCACAAGGACTGATGTCTTCCCCTTTGAAATCAAGAGGTCAAAATACTGAAAAATTTTGAATAGATCTGTAACGCAACTGAAATTATTAAGTACTTCATGTGGATACAAGTAAAAACTGTACACTGTATATAAAAATAACAACAAAAAATTTCAGCGTATATAAAATTAAAATTAAAGTAACAATAAAATTATTGTGAATTCCGTTTCATAGCAACCGTTCAAAAATTGTGTTAAATTAAAATCCATATTTATTCTAGTAGTCGGCGACTTGTCAATGGGTGGTTAGTGCCATGAAACTATGGCACGCTACTGGGTGGCTGGGCTACCAGGTGAGAGAAACTGAAGCTCATGTGCCTCAATTGCGAGGCCGCCAGTGGGTGACAAGTATGCATGTTACCGCATACTGACAAGCTGTTGCCTCGCCAGTGTGTGACTAGGGAAAGATAAAACGCCGTGGTTCAACCACGGCTATGTATTCGCGACAAGTATATCTTTCGCTAGTCACGCACTGGTTAACAACTTGTCAGTGTCAGCTCTCATGCTGCTTGTCATTGGGTGACAAGTCGCCAGTCAGCGACATTTATTTTAATAATTAATATCAAATGTTTAAAATGATATCGAACCAATGTCAGGGATTCAACATAGGACAGACTGACCTAGAATCCACTACATTAACTTTTTTATGAACATTTTTCTTCATTTAAGCTCTAGAATCAGTTCCAAATTTATTTTTGCATCCTCCTTAATCACTCTACATACATACGTAAATATCTTAAACACTATGTGCATAACGAATCCACATAGTGTTCAGATGAACACTTATTAGAAAATATGTACATTTAATATCAAATAAGAATCAGGTGACAATATGCATGATTCAAAACAAAAAATCAAAATATCGCAATAACCAAATATAATAATTTATATTACGGTTTTTAGAACCATAAATGTTTTTAAATGTATTTCAGCACACTTAACCTAACTCGCTCGTTCGATAACCTTACTAATTAACTGTAATGTTTTGATTATTAAATAATAAATTACATAATGCAATTATTTATTAATAATATTATATTATTTATATATATATATATATTAATATATTTATTTTCAGTCAAACACATACAAATTCCAAAAAAAATAGTAGGCTTTTAAATCTAATTGAACAACATACATAAAAACTTAAAAGTTACATACAAATCATCCTATACAAAATGATATAAAGTTAACTAGACTGAAAATTAGGTATTTCCATAGGCCAACCTGTGTTGGAGATTACCATCCGGATATATTTACAAGAATAAAAATTTGGATCGCTAGGTTAAATAAAAGTAATTAAATAATGTATTAAGAAACAAAGTAAATATCTTTCAGTTGAACTACTTTCAATGAATAATAATTTGAGTAAAAAATTATTAAAATTGATGTGATTGAACTGATTGATTGAAATAGAATTATTATAGGAAAAATTTAGTATTTCTTACTTACTAAGTATAAAGTGTATTAGGCCTAAAAAGGAAAGTCAACACAACATAAAAAATCGTTAAATATTTAAGGATATTTAACAAAATCAAACCAATGTATAAACTAGAATTAAAATAAAAAAACTTTATAAACATACGATATACATTAAAATACATAATATATAATACATTTAGAAAGATAAAGATAAGTTATATGCTATATTATTTAAATAATTAAAACATTGCAGTTACAGGATTATTGGGTTATTTCTTCAACCTGGTTATTGTTAATAACAATATTTCTTGCTTTTTCGTAACATGCATATTCCCGCCTAATTATTACTGGATACAAATATACATCTATTTTTGGCAGTTTGGTTAAACGTTCAGTTTTTTTTTTTGAGGGGGGAGAATTCCGAAGAAGTTGCTTTCTTTCTAATGATCAGATCGGGGATTTCAATACCTTTAAAGCTTATTACGACAACGCGAACCATTTTGTAAAAACAAAAACCCGAGCTTAAATCGGTTCGCAGTTTTTTCATCTATAGCGGACACACGTGCGAACTTGCCTTTTCTATATATATAAATAGAGAGGGAGAGATAGAGAGAAAGAGAGAGTGATTGGAAGAGATGAAGAAGTCTTTTTTTACATTTGTTTCTTAAGTATCTCCACACGGCGCCACGTGGTGGGTATAGTTTTTGTGAACATTTTTTTTTCAATTAGCTAATATGTATTGTGAATATTAGCTAAATTAGTCCGTAAATACATTTTTTTTTTTAAATATCGCCATCTAATTGTTTTTGAGTTATGCAAGAATACGAATGTACATACGTAGAGACGTCACGCCGAAACTAGTCAATATCGATTAACGGATTGTCAAATTGGATATATCTGTTGAAATAAAAAAAATGAAATTTTTCGAGAATACAATACTTCCTTTACTTTGAAAAAGGAAGTAAAAAATCGATAAGTTTTTCTACTAAATAATGATAATAATTATTAATACATTCCCTTTTACTTGAAAATTATAGTGAGATAACTATTATCATTCACAAATTTTCCTAACATTTATTATCGTATATATAAAATAGCGTTGTTAAATTGAAATAAAGAATAATTTTTAATGATGGAGAATATAATGACATCTAAAAGAGTATTTTTTAAATTTTAAAGGAGTAAAATTAAAATTTTCCCAATCTAACATAATAACTGAAAACACGTGAGAGAAATTATAATTACAATTATGAAGCAGCAATCAATACTGTTGTTAATTTGAATCGTTTTAATGGTTACTAACTTTTACAAATAGTATTGCAATGATTGTACTGAAAATGAATATATTTATTTTCAGTTTATACACGAAAACAGGAATAATTTTACAGCAGTTTCAAACTAAAAAAAAGAAAAAAATTTAATAAAAACATTGAGTAATAACTAGATGTAGCTATAAACCCTAAATGCGCGTTTAAAAGAATCGCTTTGAAAAACATTTTTCCAGAACTTTTCCAATATTGAAACATACTCTAACTTTCTCCAAAATTTAAAATAAAAATACTGACTAGTAATAAATGAAAATCTTAAAAAAAAAATGAGATTTTGTAAGAGAAAGTGTGCTAACGTAACAATATAAGGAAAAAGATAATCATTTGATAAATTATAACATATTTAAACCCATATTTCAAAGCCACATTCTTTTACAAATTCTTCTGCCCTTACATCCCTACATCGTGCTTCGTAGGGAATCCTACGAGGGGTAGGTGATCGCGTAGGGATTCCTGGCGCACTTTTGTGCGTGAACAGAGCAAAAAAGATCCATAGGGTGTCGTGTATCGGGTGCTTGAACGTAAGATAAAGACTGCGGTCCTTCTTCTGCTCTCTCGACCGGACAGAGAGTGTTGAGGGAGTTGTTGATAAGGAGCGTGTTCTCACGCTTTTATTGAATGACATACTCCCGGATGATACGGAGGCAGATGACGCTTCCTTTCATCGCCAGATACGCCACGAGGTACCGGCCTACCGCGCTGAACATCGGTTCTCGAAGGCGCTGAACGGATGTGCGATGGGTAATCTGTAGTTTTGCCGGTAAAAAAACCTCCGGATATGACGGCATAACAGTTGAGCTCCAAGTTCGTGCATTGCCCACGATAACGGGCCCATTGACGAGAATGTTTAATAGATTGCTTTTTGCTGGGTATTTCCCGGTGAGTTGGAGGCAAGGAGTTGTGAAGTTGCTGTAAAAAGTAGGCAAAAAGGACCCGACTGTTACGAGTTCCTATCGGCCCTTAATTTTCCGGTCATAGGGATAGTTTTCGAAAAGATTTTGTATCTTCGAATCAATGATAGGTTGGCTGAGGAGCGTTTGCTCCAAGAGAATCCCTATGGGTTCCGGCCGGCATGGAGCACGGAGGATGCCATTCGGAATGTTATAGATGTGGCTACCTCCAGCGATCACAAGTATGTCTTAGGTGTCATTATAGATATATCCGAAGAATCTAATAATTTGTGGTGCTCCTCTGCCCTTTATCAGTTGCAGCGGCATCGGTGTACGGTGGATGAGAATTGAAACTCTCTCAAGTTATTTCAGCCACAGGACGGTCGTTCTTTGGGCCGGGGATTCTGAGGTTGAAAAACACTGTCTAAAGGATGTCCTCAGGGCAGTATTTTAGGCCCCCTTCTCTGGGTAGTGGAGTTTGATTCATTGATACGGTGTCGTTTGCCCAATGGCTGCCGTATCGTTGCTTATGCTGATGATGGGCTCCTGCTCATTGAAGCCAATTCTAGGAATGCCAGCCAACGTGTCCGAGTGGTAGCGTCTCGGCCTTTTATCCGGAGGTCCCGGGATCGGATCCCGGTCAGGCATGGCATTTTCGCACCTGCTAAAATTCATACATTTCATCCTCTGAAGATGTAACCTAACTGTGATTCCGGAGGTAAAAAAATAAAAAATTCTAGGAATGAACTAGAGATTCGTGCTGGTCAAGCGTGTGCTGTGCTCCAGATGTGGAGCATTCAGCATAAAATGGTTTCTAGCCCAGAAAAGACCACAATGATATTATTAAAGGGTCGGTTGTCTGAAACAGGTCGGGCATGTGTCTCAATGGCAGGCCATCCTGTGCGGTATGTTACTGTGAGAAATACCTGGGGATGATCCTAGATGAGCGATTACGCTTTGGGGAATATTTTCGGTATGTGGCTAAGGAGGCGCTAGATGCATTTTATGGCATTAGACGCGTTAGCCATCACGATTGGGGACTGAATTTTAGGACTTTGCGGGTTCTATATAAACGTGTATGCGAGGCAATAATGTTGTATGCTGCGCCTGTTTGGGCTCATCGGATGATTTATAAGTATTATCGTGATATCCTATTGCGGGCCAAGCGTCTTCTGCTCTTGGCGGTCATTGGCGGTTACAGGACAATCTCACGGGAGGCAGTCTCTGTGATAGCAGGTGTTAAGCCGTTGGACTTGCTTGCTGTTCAATGCAAGGAGAGGTATGTTGCCAAGAAAGCCGGACTTCTAATTTCAGTCCGATTACGTGAAATTGAAGACCAGGGATTCATTGTGTGGCTGACGCGACGGGATGAGTCAACTAGGGTCGGTATATCCATCACTTGTTTCCAGAAGTTATTAGTTTATGCGCCAATAAGTGGGTATCCCCCAATCGGCATATAACCCAGCTTTTTCCGGGCATGGCGCTTTTCAACAATGCTTGGCAAGGTTTCGTCTTGTTGTATCAGGACTTGTTGCCGGGAATGTAGGGTTCCAGACAATGTTTATATATATATATAGAGAGAGAGAGAGAGAGTGAGAGAGAGTTTGAGAGGGTGAATGAGAGTGATAGAGATAGTTTTTTTACGTTTTTTTCGTAAGTATCTCCACACGCCGCCACGTAGTTGGTAAAGTTTTTTCGTACATTTTGTTTTCACGTAGCTAATATATATTGTGATTATTGCCAAGTTATTTAGATAATCATTTTTTTTTAAATATCTCAGTCTAATCGTTTTTGAATTATGCGAGATACGTACGTACATACGTAGAGACGTCACGCCGAAACTAGTCAAAATCGATTAACGGAAGATTAACCCTTGCTTTGTAATAAGAAGTTAAAAATCATTAAGGTTTTCATCTAAATAAAGATAATAATTATTAATACATTCCCTTTTACTTCAGAATGATAGCGAGGTAACTTTACCATTCACAAATTTCCGGTAAAATTTATTTAGCGTTATGTATGAAATAACGTTGTTAAATTGAAATAACGGGTAATTTTTAATGACAGAGAATATAATGACATCTAAAAGAGTATTTTTTAAATTTTAATCAAATCGTGTTGTCTTTGTCCGTACCAATCTAACATAATATCTAAAAACACCTGAGAGAAATTACAATTACAATTTTGAAGCAGCAATCAGTACTGTTGTACATTTGAATCGTTTTAATGGTTACTAACTTTAAAAAACAGTGTTGAAATGATTGTACCTAAAATGAATGTATTTATTTTCAGTTTATGCATGAAAACAGGAATAACTTTATTGCAGTTTACCAACTAAAAAGAGGAAAAATAATTAAATAAACATTTAGTAATCACAAGATGTAGTTATAACTCCTAATTGCGCGTTTAAATGAATCGCTTTGTAAAAGAATTTTTACAAAACTTTTCTAATATTGAAACATATACTAACTTTCTCCAACATTTAAAAAATAATACTGACTACTTAAAATAAAAATCTTAGAAAAAAAATTGACTTTTTGTAATAGAAAATATGCTAACGTAACAATATGATAAGGAAAAACTGTAATCATCTGACAAATTATAACATATTTAATCCCATATTTCAAAGCCACATTCCGGTACATTCTTTTACAAATTCTTCTGCCCTTACATCCCTGCCCACATCTTGCCTCGCGTAGGGATTCCTGGCGCATTTTTGTGCGTGAACATGTCAACAAGGATCCATGGGGTGTCGTCTATCGGTGCTTGGACGTAAGAAAAAGACTGTGGTCCTTCTGACCGCTCTCTCGATGCGACAGGGAGTGGTTGTTTATAAGAAGCGTATTCTCACGCTTTTATTGAATGACTTACTCCCGGATGATACGGAGGCAGGTGACGCTTCCTTTCATCGCCAAATACGCCACGAGGTGGCGGCGTTCCGCGCTGAACATCGGTCCTCTGAAGTGACGGAGGCGGAGGTTCGGCGGGAAATCTGTAGTTTTGCCCGTAATAAAGCCCCGGGATATAACGGCATAACATTAGAGCTCTTAGTTCGTGCGTTTCCAATGATAACAGGCCCGTTGACGAGAATCATTAATAGATTGCTTTTGGCTGGATATTTTCCGGTGTATTGGAAACAAGCAGTTTTGAAGTTGCTGGTTTATAAGTCTTATCGTGATATCCTATTACGGGCCCAGCGTCTTCTGCTCTTGGCGGTCAATGGCGGTTACAGGACAATCTCGTGGTAGGCAGTCTCTGTGATAGCTGGTGTAAAGCCGTTGGATTTGCTTGCTGTTGAGCGCAAGGAGCAGTATGTTGCGAAGAAAGCCGGTCTTTTAACCTCAGTTCGATTACGTGAAATTGAGGACCACGGATTCATTATGTGGCGGACTCGTTGGGTCCACTAAAGGTCGGTATACCCTTGACTTGCTTCCGGAGGTTATTAGTTTATTCGCCAATATGTGGGTATCCCCCAATCGGTATATAACGTAGTTTTTTTTCCGGACATGGCGCTTTTTGGCATAGCTTGGCTAGGTTTCGTCTTGTTGTATCAGGACTTTGCCCGGAATGTAGGGTTTCGGACAATGTTAGCCATGTGCTA
>JAAAKQ030227017.1:0-11349 GCA_010016005.3 Zanna intricata | reverse complement strand
CAGGCATATGTTTATTGGAAACTTTTTTCTTATTTTTAGATATAGAATCCGTTTCCGAGAGATTGCCGTGCAATTTTTAATACACTCTGTATATATATAAAATCAGAAGTTATTAATGAAATAAAATTTTACGGACTTTTAAAAATGTGTGTATGTTATTTAATAGGTATTATTACATGCCGGCCTCCATGGCGCGAGTGGTAGCGTCTAGACCTTTCATCCGGAGGTCCTGGGTTTGAATCCCGGTCAGGGATGGCATTTTCACACACGCTACACATCATTCATCTTCATCCTCTGATGTAATACTTGACTGAGAGATTGCCGTGCAGTTTTGATACACCCTGTATATATATATATATATATATATATATTATGTAAATAAAAAAATGTGCCAAAAAACGTTATGGGCACAAGGGATCGAACCATGGAGACGTGTAGGGCATGGGAGGCAGCCCCTTGCTGAGGATGCCCTGGTCCAGGATACACGCAAGAGTGTACTGGATCGGGGAACTTCCGATGAAGCATTCGGGCCCCTCTTAGGTTTGAGTGTTCGCGTACGGGTGGGGAAAGGGACACATGTGCATTTCTCAATGTGCAAGTCACCCCTTTTTAGGTTAGTTTAGGTTAGGCCAGGAGAATAGTCTCTTGGAGGAAAGACGCGTTGGTTCCCCGCAAGCGGGTGGTTCATACACCCTAATGATCCCAGGAGAAACTCGATGGGGGGGCTCCATTGCGAGAGCTCAAATTGGTGGGACAGTAGATTAAACTGCTGTCATGGCACACGGGGCCGACTGACGACATGACACAAGGTGGATCCAGTTGCTCCCGGGTGTAAAAGATATTAAGAAAAAGAATAAATAAAAATAAATAATATTATTAAACATAAATGTAATCATTAGAATTACTTTCATTTTTTTTCTTCCTACTAACTGTATTGGTTTTTTTTTTAATAGCCCAAAAATTTTGGTTTTGTTTAAAAATAAAAATGTTGTTTTAATTTTTTAAACTATTCGTTCATTGGGATTTAATTAATTCCCAAAATCTGTTAGATAATTATTACATGAATATTCTCATCTTTATTTAAAAATTACGCTATACGAGCAAGTTAAAATATTTTTGTTGGAACTCTTTATTTTTTTTTTTTTTTCATGTATTATTATTTTTCAGTTTTTCTTCAGTATTTTGTAATAATTAATAATAAATAAATACATTATTGATCAAGTATTTCTTTTTTGTTTTTTTTTATTATTATTATTAAAATCAGGAAAGAAGTAAATTTTGATAAAAATAAATAAGTTTTTATTGTATGTTTATATTTTATTTTATTTTTTTTTTTCAATTGTTTCGTTTGTTTCTCGTAATATGTTTATTCGATTAATTTTTTTTACTATGAATTTAAGGATATGTTATATATAACTATATATATATATATATATATAAAATTACTATTATTATTGTTATTTATTTTTAAGGCCACAAAGGACCACTTTAGTCAGAATAATTCAAGTTTTTTTTGTCGATCTTTTGCCTTTAAGTTCTTAGCTTTAACTTTCTTCCAATATTTAGTCATTCTTAATGATCTTGCTTTACGATCCTCTTTTGAATAAACCCTTTTTGTATAATTAAAAGTTCTTACTTTTAAGTTAGTATTCGGATCTTTAATAACAAATTTTAATTTATCGAATAAATCTTCGTAAGTCAAATTTAATTCTTGCATGTCTTCTTTAATTTCTTTGATTTACGTTTTTTTGTCGATGGACTGGTGTGTTTGATCCACGTCGGTGGACTTTTTAAAGACAAAAATTTATCGATAATTTTCTTAGTAATCCTATCCTCCGGTAATCTGGATTAATGTGCACAGAAAGAAATCCGCTTCTTTTTCTTAGGATCAATTAAGGATTCCAAATTTTCGTACAGAAATTTATTAGACGATAATTAATCTGTACTGATTTTCTTGTTCAAATTTTTTGTTTATGCAGATTCTAAGAATCCTACGTTCGATTTTAAGCAAAGGTTCATTCCTGTTTTTCTGATTTAATCTAAATAAAGTCTCACTTGCGTAAGAAATTATTGGTTTAGCTACCGTTTTGTAATGTCTAATTTTAGTATTAATCGAGAGGGATTTTTTGTTGTAAGTATTTTCGGTTACTTGCTGCACTTTAAGTAATTTATTACGTCTTTCAGTCCAATATTCTTTTTCGTTACAATTACAAGTAATGATCTCTCCGAGATAATTAAATTTTTTTTCAAGTTCAACTTTGTTTTCGTTAATATTTACCGATTTAATAACTAAAGGATCTATATATATATATATATATTTATTTTTTTTTTTTTTTCACCCCCAAGGCAGCTGAACTGCCGCCATTAGGTATTACGTAGTTGGCGTCGAGTGTCATGGCAGCAAATTAACTATTATCCCCCAAGTTCAGATCCTGAAACTGGACCTATTGTATACAAATATTTTACCAAGCAGTAAATAAAGAAGTAATTAATGTAAAAAAGAAAAAAAAACTATAAAAGAATTTCTTTAAAATTATTTTTTCTTCTTTAAGGTAAAATTTGTAACCGACTTAGGAAATCAGTTCTCAACGAATAAGAATTGTGGTTTTGTGGTTTTTTTTCTGTTAAAAAAAAACCGCAATAAAACAATTGAAAAGAAATTATTAAAATACAAAAAAAAAATTAATGTTATTTTTAAAAACAGCATTATTAAGAAAATAAAATAATTCTACATTTTAATTCTGATTTTTAGCAATTTCCTTATCGCCCATTAACCCAACCGCATTAGTCTAATCTTACTTAAAATATATATATTTTATTATTTATTGTAAATAACCTGGTTTTTGACGAAAGGTTTTTCAAATAAATTGGTTTTTTTTTGTTGTAATTAAGAAGTTTTATATTTTTACTTTATCAACGACAAAAAAAAATTGTATGAAAATCTGGGGGAAAAAACTACAATTAATTATAAACTTTTGTATTTAAATCAAAGCATATTTTATTAATTTTAGTTAAAAAAAAATTTATTTATTAAATTACAAGAGATAAGTATTAGAAATTAAAAAATCTAATGTGGACACTACATTACTTCGTTTTACGAAAAAACAAAAATAATACGATTCTAAATTATAATTTTCAATTAATATTAAATAATCAGATGTTTCACCAAACCTATTACACGTACACACATGTACCGAGTGGTAGCGTCTCGGTCTTTCATCCGGAGGTCCCGGGTTCGAATCCCGGCCAGGCATGGCATTTTTCACACACGCTACAATTCATTCATCTCATCCCTCTGAAGATATACCTTAATGGTGGTTCCAGAGGTTAAAAAAAAAAGAAAAGAAAAAGATGAATGATGTGTAGCGTGTGTGAAAATGCCGAGACCTCCGGATGAAAGGGCGAGGCGCTACCACTCGCGCCACGAAGGCCGGCATGTAATTATGCCTATTAAATTACATATACACTTTTTTAAAAGTTCATAAAGTTTTATTTCAGCCCACCGGGCTGATGTAGTGGATAACGCGACATCGCAAATCAACTGATTTTGAAGTCGAGAGTTTTAAGGTTCAAATCCTAGTAAAGGTAGTTACTTTTATATGGATTTGAATACTACATCGTGGATACCAGTGTTCTTTGGTGATTGGGTTTCAATTACCTAAGCACACTTCTCAGGAGTGGTCGACCTGAGCTTATACAAGACTACACGTCATTCACATTCATACACATCACCCTCATTCATCCTCTGAAGTAATACCTTACGGTAGTTCCGGAGGCTAAACAGAAAAAAAAAATTTTTTTATTTCACTAATAACTTTTCATTTTTTTTTTTTTTTTTACAATTATTAATAATGATTAATAAATAATTTAATAATTATTAATAAATCAATTTACTTAAATTTAAAAAAAAGAGGAAATGAAGTCTGATTCGAACCGATGTGCTTTCCCCTTGTAAGATACAAATATTTCATTAATTAAAATTTTATTTGGCTGTCACTCTGGAACCAGTGAAAATAAGTACCACTTATAATGTATAGTTATTATCGTCTTTTTTTTCCATTACGAAATACACTTTTGTCATGAACAAAGGAGTGATAAACTGATAATTTCTTTTTTAATAAATCAACTTTTCTTTTTATACAGTATTAGTTTAATTTATTTATTATTTTATTACGGATAAATATTATTTCCTAGTTATTTATTTGTATTGTTTTTTTTTTATGTATTATGCAATTTAATAAGATGTTTTAGCGTTGTAACCTTGGTTTTTTAGCATAGGTTGTTATTATATTTACACGTGCATTTGTTAAAATTATATTTAAGTCTTATAATATCGCATTTATAATTTTCTTTTTTTGTTTTGCCTAGAAAAAAAATAGATTGTATGTTCTGCCTGTTAATTGCTTTTTCCACGATTAAAATAATAAACACATGAAGGGAAAGTTAAAAGAATAATGTCAATACATAAAGGGAAATTCTATAAGCATTGTATTGTACTAATTGCTCAAATACGAAGCCCACCGGGCTGGTTTAGTGGTTAACACGACATCGCAAATCAGCTGATTTTAAAGTCGAGAGTTCTAAGGTTCAAATCTTAGTAAAGGTAGTTATTTTTATACGGATTTGAATACTAGATCGTGGATACCGATGTTCTTTGGTGGTGGTTGGGTTTCAATTAACCACACTTCTCAGGAGTGGTCGATCAGAGATTGTACAAGACCACACTTCATTTTCATTCATACATATCATACTCTGAAGTAATATCTTACGGTAGTTCTGAAGGCTAAACAGATAAAGAGAGAGAATTACATAATACTGCAGTTAGTCTTTCTACTGATATATGGTTTTGTTTTGCAGTTCTGTTTAGTACTTAGTAGTACTTAGGAATCGTTGTATTAATTTTATTTTATTTTTTTAAATTTATTTACAAGCCGTTCGGGATTCACATCACTTGACTGAAGATTTAGCCAGAGGGCTCCGCCCCGTGGTCCTCCACAGTTTTCGAAACGTAAATTTTAAACTTTAAATTTGATTGTTTCAATTTTTAAAAATTTATTTACCATAATCTACTCTGTTTTCTCTTTTTTCTGTTTAGCCTTCGGAACTACCGTAAGGTATTTTTTCAGAGGATGATATGTATGAACGTAAATGAAGTGTAGTCTTGTACAGTTCTCAGGTCGAAAATTTCGATGATGAGTGGTTAATTGAAATCCAACCACCACCAAAGAACATCGGTATCCACGATTTAGTATTCACATCCGTATAAAACTATTTTTACTATGATTTGAAACTTCATTCAGATTCATACATATCATCCTCATTCATCCTCTGAAGTAATTCGGTAGTTGTGGAGGCTAAACACAAAAAGAGAGAGGATTAGAATTCTCGACTTTGAAATCAGCTGATTTGCGATGATGAGTTCTCCACTAGACCGACCCGGTAGGGTAAATAATACCTTTCTTGAGATAATACAACTGTATTCTACAAATTTGAAAGCAATCGTGGTCGATTGGTTCTCACGTGATGTTTGAAGAAACCTAATTTCAGCTTTATATATAAAATTTATTCAACAACCATAGGATTATGCCTGCTTACAGTTAGTTACTAATGAATCTTTAGTGTGTGAAAAATACCTGACCGGAATTCGAACCCAGGACTCTCCCCACCGGTTGAATGATGCTATCACTCCGCCATGTAGATCGGCTTTTGTACCATGATAACATTATTTTAAATAACATTGCAACATTGCTTCATCAAGCGTTATCAAAAGCTGGGTAATACTACGTTTATCTTGTTACATATAAATTTTCAATATACTCTCGGCAAGGATGTTATGGGGTTTACATATGAAAAATAATAATATAACCGCTATAACCCTACGAATATAACCCTACCTTAACAAACCGCAATATTGATATAATAAATAAGTTCGGAATTAATTTTTGAAGTGTTCGATTAAAAATTAAAATACAAATTCTTGATTCTATTGTAAGTTTTTTCTGTTATTTTTGTTATGACAGCATAAATTCGTAAAACACTTTAGTCTATTCTCTCCAAGTAATGAAAATTTGCTTATCAGTTGTACGTCTTAATGATTTCGAAATACTTCAATTAGTTGTACCCCATAAAATATTATGTGTGTGCGGGCGCTCGCGCGCGTGTAGTCAAAAATCAAATTACTTACTATTTTAACTATTTCTTTGGCGTACCTCCAGTATCGATTAGCGTACCTCAATTTGAATACCACTGCTCTAGAGCTCTGTTGCAAGAAGGAAAGCATAGTAATTATTCAGAAAATAAGCTATGGGTTTTTTTATATTTGTTGATGTTTCATGACCAAAGAAGGATCCCGAAAACAAACAAAAAAGTGGGTTTAATGGGAATTTTTATCACACATATAATTTTTATATATAAAAAAAAAAGAAAAAATTAAATTATACTTTTCCAAATTTTGTGAGTAAAACCTGTATCAAATTTATAATTATTTTTTGCTAGTGTGTGTATATATATATATATATATATATATATTTTATCTTTTCTTTTCTTTTTGTCCATTATTATAATTTATTTTTATACAACACCTGTTATATTTTCACTATATATATATATATATATATATATATATATATATATATTACGAAATGCGTATTTTATTGAAATTTTAGTGTTATATACCTACGTGTATAATTGTATATACTGTAAATAAGAAAAATCCTCATATTGTTTGTTGTTAAGAATAATTTCATTTCGCGCTTTCTGTTTTATTTATTTAATGCAAGGACATTCTTTTTATTGACCGGTGACAAGAAACCAAGAGTCACTAACGATGGTAATATTACACCTTTGTACTGTGCGTTCAAAAATGAAATAATTTAATATTGTGTTAATTTTCTTTTTTCTAATTACAGTAACAATTAAATGTATTAGCAATTAATGTGTCTTCATCAATACCGTTTCAATTTTCCAATCTTAGATATCCTAGGAATTATTAGGGGTCTTTTTCGTTATTCCCCTCCCCACTTATATATGGATTATTTTTAGAAAATCGACCCAAAAATTCATAAAATTTATAAATCTTATAAAATTTCACTACAAAGCAATAACTTAACTTTTTTTTTTTTTTTTTTTTTTTTTTTAACTTCCGGAAACACAGTTAAGTATCACATCAGATGATGAAGATTAATGATGTGTAGCATGTATGAAAATGCCATGCCTGACCGGGATTCGTACCCGGGACCTCCGTATGAAAGGCCAAGACGGTACCACTTGCGCCAGGGAAGCCGGAACTTAACCTAACTATCACATAAATTAAACAAAGCAATATTTTTCAGAATTTGTTCAAAATAATCTTCATATTTATACCTGCGACGCCACATGAACTCAGAAATTTTTTTGATAAAAATTTCTGCTTAATTTTCGTACATAATTACTTTTCGAGTACATTTATACCAGTTTGTGGGGGGGAAAAAAATGATTTCAGGGGGGGGGAATAACGAAAAAGAACCATGATTAGATTTATCAAATTGTGTTTTATTATAAAACTTGTAAACTTTTTTTTTTGTGAACTAAACGACGTCTTAGTCGTAAAAATCTGACGACAAACAATAGAATTATCGCAAAAAGTAAGTCTAAACCTATATGGTGGCCATTTTTTAATTTTTATTATTATTATCATGACTCACTTGATAACTAAATCAAATTTTCAAACCAGAAACCACGATATTAAGATAAAACAAGATGGCCGTCATATAGGTTTAGACCAATTAATTATATCTCCAATGCTTATTAGCGACTGATTAATGTCTTTATCGCCGGCCTCTGTGGCTGAATGGTAGCGTCTAAGCCTTTCATCCGGAGGTCCCGGGTTCGAATCCTGGTCAGGCATGGAATTTTTCACACACACTACAATTCATTCATCCCATCCTATGAAAATATACCTTAACGATGGTTCCGGAGGTTAAAAAAAAAAAAAAAAAAAAAAAAACTTTTTTTTTTAATGTACCTTTAAACTTGTAGTCTTGAACAGACTCAGGCTGAGTCACTTCGTTTTAATTTTGCTATCTTAACAATCTTAGAAATTATTTTTTTCCTTTTTAACCTCCGGAACCACAGTTAAGTATTACATCAGAGGATGAAGATGAATGGTGTGTTGTGTGTTTAAAAATGCCATGCATGACCTGGATTCGAACCCGCGACCTCCAGATGAAAGGACGAGACGCTACTATTTAGGAATTATTAAATTTATCATATATTTTTTTACTATACTAAGTATCTTAAAAAAAAAGAAGATAGATCTAATAATTCCAATGATATTTAAGACTGAAAAATTGAAACGTCCGCTATTTTAAAATTTTTCAACGAAGTGTATCGTTATTTTTTTCCTATTGCGAAAATGATAGTTTAAAATAAAAATAAAAATTATTGCTTTATCTTCAACCATTCTTTAAAATTTTTCTTAAAAAAACACAAAACAGTCAAAAAAAAGATCCGTTTTCGGACTTATGTTCACTGGACATTTATTCATTCATTAAGTAGAATTACCTCCTAGAGTTTGGCCTTACCTTTTAAAGACACTCTGTAAATATATACAGATTGATTCAGGAGGATATGCCAATACTTTTACAACTCATTCTAGAGGCTAAAAATAAGAAAAAAGTTCATATAAACATAGGTCCGAAAACGCTTTGTTAGCGAGTTATACAGGGAGAAAGATTTCACCCGAGTTTCAGTTCCTCCGGATAAATTAAGGCTACCTGAAATTCTGGGAAGGTCAATTAAAGAACAAATTCAATTGTTTCTTATGGTTTTTGAGTTTGGAAATCGAAAAAAAATAGGTCCCAGAACTGTATTTCTCTTAGTTTCTAAGATATCCCATGTAAAACGCCAAAAATAGGATAAAAAAAAAACACATTTTTTTACGTTTGACGTACAATTCTGAAGATTTCAAATCAATTAAAAACTATTTTTTTTTCTAAGTTTATTTTGTTATTGGCTTATTTTACATTATTCTCTTCAGAATTAAATTCTCTACAAGTTTTGTTTAAAATTCTCTACGTGTTTATTACCCGTTTAACAATTTTAATGCACTTAAACTTAAACAAAACATGTTTTTCGAGACCGATAAACTGCGTATTTCGTCAGATATCGTAAAAATTACTGTCTGTACAGGTCTGGGACCTGTTTTATTCAATTTTTCAGTTTATTTTACATAAAATTTACTAAATTTTACCCCTTAATAAAACGGCCTACTTATTTCAGTATGGCTTCATTGTAACGGGGGAACTGAAATTCGGGCGAAATTTTCGTTATCATTAACTCACTAACAAAGCGATTCCGGACCTATGTTTATATGAATTTTTTTCTTATTTTTGGATGTAAATTCATCTCCCAAAGTTTCTCTTTTACTTCCTGAATCATCCGGTATAAAAATGTAAGTATAAAAAATACATAGTAATTCATTGAAAATCTTTTCAATATGTAAAAATCATTAAAAATATAAAATTACAGAGTTAAAATTTTCATATTCTCATTTTATTAAGCAGCATTTGTTTAATTAATATCAAATCATTTTTCTCTGATAAATGTTGAAGAAAAAAAAATGTATGACAATTTTTTTTCATTCTTTATATGATACGATACACGCACGGTACGATTACACTTGCATATAAACTTATGTTTATGCTCTTTTAACTGAAATATAAATGCGTTATATATTCTTGTAAAACCGTAAAAAGTAATAGAAATCAATGTATTCAGTCGTAGCTCATAGAATTATTGCATAAAACAACAAATAAGATTAGGATACAACACTTGGTGCACTTCTTTAATATAATATCACACGGAATATGTCTTTTCCTACCACCCTAATCAACTAGAAATGAAAATAAATAAATATATATTATTATTATTATTTTATTTTATTTTAATATTTTGTTGCTTTTTGTTTTTTTTTTTTTTAATTTTTTTTTTTTTTTTTATGTTATTCAGTTTATTTTTCCAGGTTTCTAATATTTTTATTTTTTTAATAACTTAAACCATAATAAATTTTTACCTTTACATTTTTTTTAATGTACATTTTTCATTAAATTTTGTATTTTAATACAAAATTAAATAAATTACCTTTATTTTATTTAAATATATTAATTTTTTTTTTTTCAAATAGCACGGAATGATAGTTTAACTAATTTAAAAAAAAAATATAAACCATAAGCTACTTCTTCCTGATGATGAGGATTCAAGTAATTCATCTTAATCACTTGTACATGATTGTATAAAATATAAATATATGGATATAAACAAAAAGTAGAGATTATACTGGAAATTCTTAGTAAATGGTACATATACAGGTTAATTTACAGTGTTACCAGAGGTTTCTTAGCTCTACAAACAAAAATAATATAACATATTCATTACAAACATGGATCAGGAAACCCTCCGATAGCGAATTACAGCTAGCTAAATATTTCGCCCTGATTCCTGGGGAAAGAGTATAATAAAAATATACTGGCAATCTAGTAACCCAGATTAAGAGGTAAATTTTATGGTTTCTTATGGTTTTTCAACCCGGAAAATTGAATAAAATATCTTTTAGAGCCATATCAATAATAGTTTTTATTGATATATTCCATACAAAAAATGTTGACAATTTCTTGTCTTTTTTTTTTTTTTTTTGAAAGACTTTTTTTTATGTTTGTAATAAAAAAACTTTGATAAATGATTAATTTATCAAAGTTACAATTTATTGTAACTTTACAATAATATAATTTATTATTAAAATTTATAGAAAGTTTAATTTTAAGAAAATTAAAATAAAATAACCCAATAAAAAACAAATACAATATGTATTTGAGCTATAAAATAATCCAAGAGGTTTCTCCTAAACTTTACCTAAGTATTTTACAAGCATATTTGAGTTACGGCCTGTTAAAAATCTTCCCTATTTTGTTTTTTGTTAAAGGAAAAATAGCGGTATTGGTAATCCTAAATTTATATGAATTTTATTTATTTATTTAACCAGAATATAATTACAAAATTGTACATTCATTCAGTACATTCAGTAATTCCGTAGGGATAAACAAAGCTATCTGTTCGCAGTCTGGTAATTAACATTAACCTAAATACTAATGTTACATACTATTTGTACAGTGTACACCAAATAAACTTCTTTTCACGCCATCACATCTAAAAAAAATATTACACCGTCCATAAACTTCTACTCCAATATATTAGTTTTTACCCATTTCTTTACTTTAATTTTGGTTGATCTTTTGTTTATAACCCACCGGGTTGGTCTAGTGGTTAACGCGACATCGAAAATCAGCTGATTTCGAAGTCGAGAGTTCTAAGGTT
>JAAAKQ030227006.1:0-11349 GCA_010016005.3 Zanna intricata | reverse complement strand
GTTGTTCTATTGATATGGTTTTAATTTTTTTACAAGCAATTTTAGTAAAAAATACTTCCAAATATGATTAAATATGCGTTTTAATTGCTCTCATTTAATAAAATGTAAGTTTCAACTCAAAAATAGGATATGCCATGTTTACAAACAACAATTGCTATTGGTGTTTTTAAGAGCGCATCTTAAAAAGAGCAATTGTAACTTTTATTTTTAACAGATGGTAAGTTTAAAAATTTTTGAGCACTAGAAAATGTTTGATTCTCAATGTGAGCAGTGGGTGAAAAAGTTTGAGAATCAATGGTATAATATTAACAAAAACTATAGACTCAATATACTAAAATCAGTGTACAGAAATATATTGTAATTTTTTTTTTTTAATTGTATATTGATAAAAACATAAATTTTATTGCTAAGTTAGAAGAGTGACTTATTATATTTTAATTGGACTTAGATGCTAAGTTGAAAAAAAAATTTTACAAGATTGTTTTGTAGATGGCCATAACTGTGCTTTTATATATTAATGCAGACATCAACTCATACTACTATTTTATTTGATTAATTCTAATAAAAAATTCTAAAAAAAAATTCTAATAACTTTTCTTTAATTATTGTAGTTAAATGTTGACAATACTTCAATATCAATTCTTACTTGTTAATATTTCAAAAACGAGAGCTAACAAGCAATGATTTATTTTGTAAAAAGTTTTTTTTTTTTTTTCACCTCCGGAATCACTGTTAGGTTATATCTTCAGAGGATGAGATGAACGAATTGTAGCATGTGTGAAAAATGTCATGCCTGACTGGGGTTTGAACCCGGGACCTCCGGATGAAAAGCCGAGATGCTACCACTCGGCTACGGAGGCCGGCAAAAGTGATAAGTTTCACACCAATTAGTGAAAATTGACTGCTGGTACAGAAAATACGTTCAAAGACTTAAGTTGCATGAAAAATTAAATGTTTTTAACATTTACCAAAATTATTTGAACTATTCTTGAGAAATGTTAGTCATTTCCATTACTATACAGAGTGGTAAATTGTGATTAAATCTTGGGTTCACTAAAAATTAAACTTTATAAATTGTACATTTTTTAAAAAAAAGTTTTAGTACCTAAAACCTAATGGTGTTTTTTTTTAGAGCTGGCGGTGTATCAGTGAACATATGTAAAACTACCTGTATGTGTTCATACTTATAAAAATTCTTAGTGACTACTCTTAATACAACTTTTTAAAATAATTTTTAAGTAAAAACTTAATAAGTCCTCTATTGAAGTCCCTCTAGTAAATACTACTGATTTGGTTTCTAATATTATGATATACTTTAACATAAAAAGTTCTTCTCAGCCATGGTTTTGAAAAACTACTATCTTAGGTTCTCAAAATGGTAGTAAAGAGTTTGTGTTTCATATGTCTATGAATAGTTTCATCAGAACTGTGTGTATTATTTTTGGTAAATTTTGATCATGAATAGAAACTGAACACTTTTACAATCAGGATAATAAAATAATATATTTTATATTAATTTTTTTACTTTCAGGTGCACCAAGTAAACCAAAGGGACCACTAAAGGTTTCTGATGTGACAGCAGAAGGCTGCAAATTGAAATGGGATAAACCAGAAGATGATGGTGGACAACCAGTTGACCATTATGTTGTTGAAAGGATGGATCTTGAATCTGGTAGATGGGTACCAGTAACAACCACAAAAACACCAGAAGTTGATGTAAGATTGTCATTTTTTATTGATATATTTTATTCCCATAATACTAGTTATATTTGAATGAGTAATTTATTTTTAATTTCAGTAGCATTGGGTTTGTGATAAAAAAGTTAAAAAAATAAAGTTATAAAATTAAAAAAAAAAAAACATTTTGTCATTTAATATGTTAATAAATCTAATGCATTCAAATACATTTATTTATAAATATGTTTTTTTTTTTTTAATTCAAAAGATGATCAAATTTTTTTTAAGTAATGATTAAACATACATCTTTTGCAGGTTGCAGGCCTTCACGAAGGAAAAGAATATACATTCCGTGTTAAGGCTGTGAATCCAGAGGGCGAATCTGAACCATTAGAAGCTGATACAACAATCATTGCAAAGAATCCATTCAGTAAGTGCTAATTTTTAGAGAGTAACTTTTTTGTAAAACTCTGTAGTAAAATTCTACTTCTGAACAGTCCAGATACTCCTGTAATGATGTACAATTTTCCATATCTTTTCCATAAATATATATTTGCTGCATATTTATATTTTGTTTTTAAGGTGATTTTTTTTTAAACCATTAATTTAATTAGTTTGTGTAAGTTCCTTAATATTTCATAAAATCTTTTTTTTTAATAATGTGCAAATATGCATAGTTATTAGAAACAGAAAATGATTTTGAAAATTATAATTAGATAGTCTGATCCTAGATAACGTTGTCATTATAACTTATGATAATTTCTTATTTCCTGATAAACTTAATTGTTGACATAGACTGATAAATTAATTAAAGTGTAATTTCTTTGAAGAAAAAAATATTTTATTTGTTATTGTAAACTCAAATAATCCAATAATCTTTTTATGAAGAGGTACATACTTCCTTACTTCCTCCATTCCATCATTGATTTAGTCAGATTCTTCAATTTTATAAAAAGTAATGGTATTTTTTTTTTTAGAAATATGTAAATTTATTTTTCAATTTATATTTAAAACTATTTTGAATTTTTATTTTTAAGATACCTGGTTTAATTTTTTGTGTTAAAGACTAAATAGTTATCAAAGTCTTAAGTTTAAGTGAGTATGTGTACATGCACATGTGTTTTATGAATATACAATTGCTATTTTAGTTTAGAACAAATTTAAAGTGTTTAATACTTTAGTTGAGAATAATAACCAAAAGTGATTGGTTTTTTTAAAAATATACCTAATTAATTTTTTTCTGTTGGATTCACACTAATCCAGACTGATAATTTAAGGCAAACACTGCAACCACAGTATGGTTTTACTTGTATTAATAAAGTCTGATCGAAAATTTTTCAACAAAGTTTTTCAGTTCAGAAAGATCAAAAATTCATAGATGGTAAATTTAATTTTAAATAATTCAAATATCATTTTTTATAATGTAAATTCATTTTTTTTTGTGTCCATGTTATACTTAATATTAACTTAAGCTCAATATATGTGTACATCACATACACACATCATATGCACATGAGGTTTACACATACCATTACAATGTACAATTAGTTGTGAAGTTCCATTTTACTTTTCCAGGTTTATATGTTTGTATTATTTGGACAACAGAGCTTAAAATGTACTTTTTTTATAGTTGGTGTCAGTGTCTATCGTTTTTTATTAACAAAAATTTTTCAATGAGATCTAAAACCTACCGGGTTTGTTTGAACTATTATATTTTGATCAGACTGGTACGTGACCAACAAACTGATAAAACGTACTTTATATGTATAAATAGTTTAATTGCATAGATAGATTATGTTCTCAAAACATCTAACTCTTCCTGGTATAAAATTATGCATATTATTTTAAATTTAACCTAATTTTGTATTATTATTTATAATAGATGAACCAGATAAACCTGGTAAACCACAAGCCAAAGACTGGGACAAACATTCAGTTACACTCAAATGGGCTCCTCCAGCGTCTGATAATGGTGCACCAATCACATCTTATATTATTGAAAAGAAAGATCAGTACAGGTTTGTTTCTTCAAAATTGAATTAATTTTTTTGTTATTGATGAATAGTAATATTTTTATATATATATTTTTTTGAATAGTGGATTGGAATTCAAAATTATGTATGCTAGTTTTATTACAAAAGTAAAAAAAAAAATTAGATTAAATTAATCTGTATAAATGCTCTTAATAGCTTGAGGTAAAATACCTATTTATGCTTAAGTAATCCTATAAGTACCACCTTTTCAATTGAAAATAATTTTGTAAAAACATGTACAACATACATTTTGTGAGATTTCATTTATGAGTATGAAGTGACATAATTTAAAAATATAAATCGATGTACAAATTAAAAACATCAAAGTTTGTAAAAGTTAATAATGTAATGAAAAGATGCTAACACTACAAAAATCTGAATCCAGTTTAATAAATTGAGGTTTTTCAGTTCTTAGATATGATTATTATCAAATATATATTATATATCATACATATTTTTTTATTTTTATTCGCATTGAAATTTTATAAGAAAAAATTAAATATATTAAAACAACATTCTAAAATAATGGCCTTCGCAACAGACCTAACTCATTCAATTTCATGTTGTATGATGAATCCCAGTTTTTTATCATTTAAACTAAGGTCTAAATTAAAACTAAATTAGTGATCGGATGGAAAAAGATACAGAAAATATTTGCGGTTAACTTTTTAGGCCTTGCGGGAAGGAACTAGACCTCACAAAACAATTGAATCACCTTTATTTATTTTTTGCATTTAAACAAATGTAAATTGACTTCAGTGTGTCAAATATAATTTTAAGGTGTGACCATACAATATTTCATAAAGCAAATGATGTGAATTAATTCTTTTTTTTTATGTTACATAAAGTGCAGAACTTAAAATAAATAATTTATTGAAACATTGGAGAACATGATGATTAAATGTACAATATATATAATGTACAAGTATGTATAAACGCTCATTATATTGTCACTTGAGCAGGGAATCTTCATAGATGTATATAATGAGGCTAACTGTAATAAATAATTCTCAGATTCATCTTCATTATTTTTATTTATTCTAATGTTTGCTTACTTTTTTTTCAGTTCAAAATGGCAGAAGGGAGTTGAACTTATTGGTAATAAATGTGAAGGAAAAGTTCCTGATTTAATTGAAGGCATGAAGTATACTTTCCGTGTAATTGCAGTTAATAAAGGTGGTCAGAGTAAACCTAGTGATCCTAGTGATCCAATTACTGCTAAGGATCGTAATGGTAAGCCAGTATAAGATTATATTTTGAACATTTAAGCCCCCTCTCCCTCCCTCTCTCTCTCTCTCTCTCTTTTGTTATACATACAATACACATACGTATATACTCTTGTATATATGTACAAATCAATAAAGTTATCAAATAGTGAAGTATAATCACTAATTACTGACAATAATTTTAAAAGAAATATAACATTTATAAAACAACATTTTAGCTGTGTTTATTCAATAACTTATGCAGGTAAAATGAAATAATTGCATAAAAAACTAAATTAAAATGCAAGTTACTTCTTTGAACATCAGTCATGGTTCTGCCCATTAGATCATTCATGACAAGCTTGGCTTCTGTAAAGAATGTGTGCAATGGATCCTAAACAGCTTACTGTAGAACACAAGCTCAAATGTGTAGACATCTGCCAGTGCTTACTTGATCACCAAATCAGAGTTGAATTTTGAGGTACTGGAACACCCTCCCTACAGTCCAGATCTTGCTCCTTCCAACTTTCATCCGTTTGGATAGTTCAAGGGTTCTTTGTGACATCATCAATTTTCCATAGACTTAGACATGCAGAAAGTTGTACAAAAGTGGCTTTATGACCAACCAAAAACCTTCTTGGAAGGAATACATAAGCTTGAGAACTGCTGGACCAAGTGCATTGACAAGGAGTTGGCTATGTAGAAATAGAATGTACATGTTGAACTCCTACCTTTGACTAAATAAATTGTACAATGAAAAGTAGGTAATTTCTGTCTCACCTTTGTAGTTGTGTAAGTCTTAGTTTGTTACTCGTAATATTTGATGTATGTGTAATTTTTAAAATTAGTGTTATGTAACAACTGATGATAGAGGTATCTCCAAAAATTCATTGTTCATTTTAAAAGATAAACTAGTAACGTCAGAATATATTTCTTGTACTTTACTGATTATGTGAATTTATTGATTTAAATATGTACTAACAGAGCATCCTCCAAAGAAAAAGTGAAACTTTCTGGACGTGTTCTACTGGTGAAAATAATGAAAAAAGTTCATAAATATAGATATGAAAACACTTTGTTTTCAAGTTATAGCTAGTGAAAGATTTTACCTGAATATCAGCTCTTCTAATCAGAAGCCCTATTGTGATTTTTAGGATCCAAATTAAGAAGTAAAGTTGGTGGTTTCTTATGTCATCTAAACTGACAAATAGGATAAAATAGGTCCTAGAATTGTAATTCCAGTAGTTTTTAAGATATTTGATGTAAAACACAAAATTCTATGTTGAAAAACAAGTTTTCTTTTTTTTTTAGGGTTGAAGTACAAGTACAATAGCTTTGTTAAATGACTAATAAATGTAGAATATTTAGTAATAAAACTTGTAGAGAACTTAATTCTGAGAAATTGATGTAAATACCACCAATAAAAAGTAAATAAAAACTTCTAGAAATCAGTTTTTTTTATTAAAACAAAACAGATGAAAAATTGACAGAAAATTGTATTATTCTTTCTGTACCTAATAAACATTCTTTTTAAAAGCAAAAACACAAATTACTGACAATAAATTTAAAAGAAATACAAAATTTATAAAATAGTATTTTAGTATGTTTATTCAATAATTTACACAGGTAAAACAGAATAATTGCATAAAAAACTAAATTGAAATGCATGTTACTTCAGAATATTAAAAACTGTTTTTTTTTTATATAGGTTGGCAATACTAACAGCTGGTCAACAACGAAAATTGTGTACTTTGTTTGAATCTGTTGTCATAATTATCATATAGATAAAGGAATTGTAGTTTTATTGTATCATAATGTAAAAATGCCATTTCAATTTTCTAATGAGGAATATGACGATATAATTTTTGTTTATGGATTTTGTAATGGAAATTCTGAAGCTGCTCAACGTTAATATCAGAAGAGATTTCCTGGAAGGCAGATTCCAAATACAAAAATTATTTTATATCAGCATTAACTCTAATTTTTATTAGAGCTAACTTTGTAGTGATAGCTACTACTAAGGAAATTGAATAAATTAGCCAAGTGATACACTGCTTTGCACATGCTACTAATAAAAAATTGACCAATTTTTTTATAATACATATTAGTATAAGTACTGTCAATAGACACAGATACTTTGTCCATTCCCTTCATTTCACAATTATTCAGAACTTCGGGCAATATTTATATTGAAAAGTGTATTTAATTAAGATTTTAACTTGTTTATTATATTTATTCTATCTTAATTTCATTTTGTTGTCATAATTTATTTTAATTTCTAGTTCCTCCACGTATTGATCGAAGTACTTTGAAGGATCTTGTTTTGAAGGAAGGACAACATTTGAAAATTGATGTTAAAATTACTGGTGAACCTCCTCCATCTAAGACATGGTATTTGAATAAAGGACGTCTTGAACCAAAAGATATCCTCAATATTGAATCAGAAGATTACAAGACAAAATTAACTGTATCTGGTGTTACAAGAAAGCATACTGGCACTTACACAATTAAAGCTGAAAACACTTCTGGAAAAGATGAAGCATCTATTGAAATAACTGTTCTAGGTAAAGTAACTAAGTTTTATTACTTCTATATATTTTTACTGTAAAAGTGATTTTATTCTGAGTACATTCTTTAAATAAAAAATTATGAATGATGAATTACTGAAAAAAATAATTTTCCAAGTCCTTCATACATCTAGTTACAGCTAATATTTAAAAGATTTCTGCATTTATGTATATCTAAGTAAGAAATTACAGATTACAGACTGGCAATGCAAATGTTCAGAAATGTAATTTATTGTATCTTAATATTTCATTTACTTATATAATGAACATTTAAGTAAAAAAAGTCAATGTTGAGAGAAAAATTTAAACAAAAGCATTAATAATCGCATTAATTTATGTAAGTTTTTTATTAAATTAAAATGTTACATTTTATTAAAACTGGTTAAATATATAATTATAAAATTTTTTAAATTATATTAATCCAAAATTGATATGGTTATCAATACACCCAATTACTTGAGATAGAAAAGATGGGTTTAATGAAAATTTACCTTACAATAACAAATTCAATTTATTAATATAAAAATGCAGACTGTTGTTAAATTCCAGTGCCAATTCCATTGTTAAACTGGATAATAATTTGAGCATAATAATCCAATTTCAGAATTAATTGTAATATTAACATCTATGTATAAGTAAAATATTTTACATTGCAATTATAGTGTTTTCTAATACTTGATTAAAAGAAAAAAATTAGCTATAAGCTTTTATTATATAAATAAATTTTATACTGAATTAAAAAGTATTGAATTTACTTATATATGTAAAAAAAATTAATGACAACAGACTGACATATAATTAATGATACGTAATCAAGTAAAAGTTCCACTTTAATCAAATTAATTTTTTTTGTTTACTTAGTGTTCATATGGTTATAGAAATATGAGCTTGTAGAAAAATCTATTTATAAGTTAAGTGAAATTTGGTTTAGTTGAAGTTTCATATTAACAAAGATTCTTGTACGTTTCCCTATAATGAAATAGAGAATAAAATAAATAAGAAAATTACTAAGTAATTGTTACATATAGATTGATATAGATCATTAGTGTAAATTAAAAATATTATTATAGAAAATGTATTTCATTACCCTAGAAGTGACATAATTCATTTACTGAAGTAATTATAAAATGAGCCCATAATTGTCACATATATTAGGTGACAAGCAAACAATATACCAACATTACTGTTCACTGTTGTTTAGTGTAAAAGATAAGATATAGACTAAAGCTGATCTCAAGCTTTAGTAAACTATACATGATGTGTAGACTTCTTTTGATATGGTTTTGCAACCAAAACAAACAAGCAAACAAATGATCATGGGAAAATCCATTCGATTGCAAGTATCCTATTCCTAAAAATTGTCATTTATAATACATACTTGTAGGTTGTAGATAAAAGTTCGGCTCTAAGCTATACAGGAACTCTGTTCATGTAAATAAAATCAGAATTCATTCGTTATATTTAACTAAACATAGTAGCTTCAATCATTAAATAAAAAAACTAATTTTCACCTAATTTCTTATAAATTATTCTGGTTATTTTTAGTTCAGTTTAACTTCATTTAGTTTGGATTATTTAAAACATAATAATCAGGGAAGAAATTGATTAATATATCTTTTTACACTGTTACAGCTAAGCCTAGCAGACCTGAAGGACCCCTGAAGATCTCTGATGTACACAAAGAAGGATGTCATCTAAAATGGAATCCACCTGAGGATGATGGTGGTTCACCCATCGATCATTATCTGGTTGAGAAGATGGATCTAGAAACAGGTACAATTTGATTATAAAATTATTTACTCACTTCTTAATGCTGGTGTCATACATATACAAATCAGTTTTTAGCCTCATCCATGCTTTTTATTCCCTGCAGTTTCTCTTCAGCTCCCAAACGATCAAGATCCTTTTTCACATGGTTCCACCATCTGAACTTTAACCTCCCCAGCAGCCTTATCCCCTTGACTTTCTCCCTAATCCTTCCTTCAACTTAGTTCCTTCCCACCTTCTTATCAGCTGTTATTTATATGTTTTGTAATCCTATTAGACCCTAGTTCAAATCCAGTTAATAGGTGTAATTATGTTTTATGAATTTAATATCCAATATTCAGTTATACAAGTTGATGGGTTTCAATTAACAACACTGTTTTAGGTATGGACATCTTGAGAATGGTAAGATAATAAAAGTTCTTTAATTGGACTTGTGATCTTTTACGTACAGTCTATTATTAAAAAAGGTTTTTAGTGAAATCTGCCTCTGTTAGGTAATCTTTGAATTCCTGGTGAAATAGTCGATAGGTTTTTGAATGATTTGGTATTTATTTAATTTAATGTTTCAGGTCGCTGGGTACCAGCCGGTAGATCTAAAGAACCAAAATTGGATGTAGAAAACTTAGTACCTGGTCAAGAATATAAATTTAGAGTTATGGCTGTTAACAACGAGGGAGAATCTGAACCTCTTGAAGCTGAAACCACAATTATTGCAAAGAATCCATTTGGTAAGATTGAAAAACAATTAGTTGTGCTGTATTAGTTCCTTAATTCATTATTAATAAATTTTAAAATTAATGTACTGTTAAAAACATTTTAATCTGCAAACCGCAATAAAAAATAAATGAAAGATAAATACATTTATTTTTGTTCTTTATCTTATACTTGGTAGTAATAATCTGGTTGTTTACCCCAAAAAAATGCACTCAGCAAAAGAACATCCTCAGGCTAATGGATGCAGTAGAAGGATGTACAGAATATCTTGGAATATTCCATGATAACTCTTATGATATTATGTGGACATCTCTAACATATAAATAAGTCCAATGCTGATGACATCCCAGGAAAACACCTATAATATATATATTTATAATTTATGTAAATTTGTACATTTATATAATTTTTATAAAATAAACAATTAACAGTCATTAAAAATGCCTAATAGTTGTCATTTTACTATTTTAAAACAACCACTTCTGTTACTGTTTGAATACTGTTAATTAATAGTACATTCTCTCTGAATGGGGAAGGAAATATGAATACTTTCATGTTTGAATACTGTTAATTAATAGTACATTCTCTTTGAATGGGGAAGGAAATAGTGAATTTTTTAATTTAAAAAATTGTTTTCATATGTTCTGAAATTTTTTTGTTCAAAGATATGGAATATTTGTTGAAAATGTAAAATAATTGTTTTATGTTTACATATCTATGTTCTTGATATTTTTCAGGATATCCCACATACTCATTTGGGAGTTGATTATTGCAATTTCATGTTTTTTTTTTTTTAACATAGAAATATTTTTGTATAAAATATAGTAATACATTTTTTCTACTTTTATTATTAATTTCAGATGAGCCTGGAGCACCTGGTACACCAGATATTGTTGACTGGGATAAAAATCATGTTGAACTCAAATGGTTGCCACCTACTAATGATGGTGGAGCTCCTATTACTGGTTATGTAATTGAAAAACGTGAAAAGGGAAGCCCACGGTGGACTAAAGCAGCTGAAACACATTCACCTGACTGCAAAGCAAAGGTTGATGATCTTGATGAAGGCGTAGAGTATGAATTTAGAGTACGAGCTGTCAACGAAGCAGGACCTGGTGAACCTAGTCAGGCTAGCAAATCTGTTGTTACAAAGCCTAGGAAATGTAAGTTATATACATAATATTTGTAATCTTTATCTGTTACATATAATTTAATTTTCCAAATTTTTTTTAATGGTTTATGTAACTGTTTGTTATCTGACTGACAACAATGTTTAAAATTGTCAATCATTCATATCAACATGACATTTAAAAGAATATAAATATAGCTATGCATTTATTAATTATCGATCTTATTATTTATTATCTACATATGTTTATAAAAAAA
>JAAAKQ030226994.1:3665-28691 GCA_010016005.3 Zanna intricata | reverse complement strand
TTGTGGGCGCCCGATTAAGACGGAAAGCAGCGGCGTAGGTTATTTAATATTTGTTCACTTATATGTTGTTTAATTATATAATTTGTCTGTACTGTTTAATTGTCTGTATTTTGTATTGTATATTATATTGTCATGTGTTATTAATGGCGCTATAGCACTAGCCGGCACGAAAGGTAGTGTTTTCTTGTTTTAATTCTTTGTATGGGTTTTAACGGAGAAAAAAAAATTAGGCGTAGGTTAGGTTAGGTTAGTTTTAGGAAGAGGGTTTACAGGAGGAAGATAGGTTAGTTTAGGGTAAAAGAGGGAGTAATTTCGCGTTACGGCGTAAAAAAAAAATAATAATATATAAATAAGGGAAAGTATAATAAACGGGACGAAACGTGGCGACGACCAGGGCAGGGAAGGCAGCCTGATTGCAGAGGATGCTTTGGTCCAGGATACAAGCAAGTGTGTCCTGGGTCGTGGTACTTCCGATGAAGCATTCAGGCCCCTCTTAGGTTTGAGAGGTCACGAGCGGGTGGGGGAGGGGCACTCGTGCATTTTTAAATGCGTATGCCGCCCCTTTAGGCTAGGTATATGGCGGGTAGGGCAGCCTCTTGGAGGAGGAACGTGTCGGCTTCCCACAAGCGGGGAGTCGCCGGCCTTTAAGGATGCCAAGAGGACCCCGACGGGGGCTCCACTGCTGGACCCCAAACTGGAAGGGTACCAGGCAGGGATAATCTGCTGCCACGAACCCAGGGCTGGCTGATGTTATGCTGAAAAGCGATTCCGGCCACCCCTGGGAGGGGAAGGGAGGAGGTATTTTAGTGGGTGAGAGCCCCACACGACGGCTGGTAGAGCTTTTTTACTCCTCTTACGCAAAAAAAAATAAAAAAAAAATAAGGCTTTTATCGAAAACCTATGATAAAAACTTTTATTGAAAAAACAATGAAACCTTTTTTGGAAAAAAAAGTTGATTTTAGATAATGCAGATAAAGCGGTCTTGAATTCGATTTGATCAATGGTTTGGCTGTAATAAAGTTGAACTCTAGCAGGGAACATAATGTGGTTGTTACCGCAAGCCATTAAAACGGTAATCATCTTAAAATGGTGAATCGTATGTAATAGCAATATTCCTTTGTTTTTTTTTTTTTAGGTATAAAAACTATGTTCACACAAAATTTCAGGTCAGTCGATTAAATAGTTTTTGGATGAAAGAGTAAGAAACTCGTAGACGCCACTAGATTTTTATACGGGTATATACTCCTATCAGATAAACGATAAATCTATCTTGCTGGATAATAAAAAAAGAAACGTATAGATTAATAATAAATCTGTCTTTAATAAAAGTAGGAGGCATGTAATTTATTAGGTAAATGAGTACACTATAAAACGTTAGCAGAAATTTAATTATTAAAATAAAATATTACTGATATTATAGGTTTTATAGGGAAAAATATTACTTAAAAGACTTCTTTTTATTTTGCTCTAAATTCTTTTTTTATTAAATGAATTAATTGTAATAGTTAATTTTAAGCTTTTTATTAAATATATTTTTATTTCTGAAGAAACAATGTGGTGAAAACTGATTTTTATTTTTTTGAGAATTGAAGAAAAAGTTAATTGACAATAAAATTAATTCTTTAATGTTAATATTACTTTGTTGTTATATTTACTGTAAAAGCTTTCTTTTAAAGAAAAGAAAGCTTTACTTGAACGAGTATAAAAAATAAGTAACATATACCCTAACATATATAACTTATTTTTAAAGCTGTTTATACACAAATATTTAACAATAATTTAATTATTTAGTTTACATTTAGTAAACTCAGTATCCACTGAGTATCTAGTTTAAACGAAAAAAAATAAATACATAAAAAACTTAATTAAACATTTTACAATATTGGAAAAATTAACTTAACTGAAAACTAAAGAGCTTAAGAACTTTGCATAATTTTTTTTTTTTTTTTTTTTTTTCATTTAACTTGAACAGTTTAAAGGTTTTCAGTTAATTCAATTACATAACTCTAAAATAAATGATCAGCCCTCTAAATTGAAATGTACGAAAAAATCAACTTATCGTTTAAAAAGTAATCATATATACCTTCATAAAAATCAGATTCATTTTAAAACCATTTAATTAAAAAAAAAAATTAAAATTTAGGTTCTTTTACAAGCTTCCTTATTATTGTTTTTTTTTCTTTGAATTAAACGTTCTATTTTCGGATTTAATAATAAAAAAGTATGGATTTTTTTTATCTCCTTTATTATACAGTTTCCCAATAATATCCAGTTTGTTTTCTTGAAATCTGTATTTATAATTAAATAAACGAATTTACATCGCCTTACAGAAGCAGATTATGAATAATCAATGTAGTTATATAGTAGAATAAACATTGTATTTTGCGGAGAATTATTTCTAGCAATAATTATATCTTTTTTTTATTACTACAAAAAAAAAGAGAAAAATAAGTTAATCTTATGCGTAGGAATTAAATATTTTATACCTATAATGCCGTACCTATAAGTAAATCTTCACCCGTTTAAATATGATATTATCAAACTGTTTATTTTAATTATGAATTTGACAGTGGATGCGTAAAAAAGAAATACTGAAAAACAAACATCGATGTATACGTTTATATGTAGAGAAATTTATCAAAATAAGCCAATTTTTTGCGGTAAACATAAAAGTATTAAAATAAAATATGAAATTTATCAACACACTAGATTTTAAAAAAAAGAACAAAAACAATATTAAACAAATACACCTTAAAGTTGGTGTAATTAACATTATAACAACGAAGGAGTTACGTAATAACTGCAAAAGCTCTTCTGCAAACAGATTTTCATTGTATTTTTTCAAGTTACAATGTATACTACGATAAATTTTTTAATTTATCTTTTAATTTATTATCACTCGCTCATGTCCCTACCGATTCTATTGAAACTTTACAGACCTTTTAACGAAGCTAATAAAAGTGTTTTGTGAAAATTATAACCTTCTAGGATTTATTAAAAAAAAAAATGGCGGCTTTCAAATAAAAGTATTAATTTCAGATAACTACTATTTTATTGATTACAAAATAGCAGGTAACAATGATTAAAAAGAGATGATAATTAGAACTAAAATAAGTCATAACCATGAATTATTATTATTAACTTGTTTTATTCAATTTGAACAGTTTTTAATAATATATCAACTGTTTTTAATCATTTTTACCAGCTTGATCGTATTGAATAACGAAATGTGGTTTATCTGAAATTGATGTTTTTATTTGAAAGTCGCCATTTTGTTTCTATTTATCCTAAAAGGTTGAAATTTCCACACATTTTTAGAACAATCGTTAAAAGGTCTGTAAAGTTTCAGTGGAATCGGTGAAGGAACGACCGAGAGATACTAAATCAAAAGTTCTTCGTGGGACACACGGTGTATATAAATATATATACCGGTGTGTGTGTGTGTGTGTTTGTGTGTGTGTGTGTGTGTGTGTTTTTTTTTTTAACCGGAATATTTGTTTTGCTGAAAAATAAAATCTTATGTATATCAGCCTTATATCATTCGAAAATTGAATAGCTTACTCAGATTATCAACGACAACAGTCAAAATTAAACAAATTTTTTATAATATGGTACTTGAACCTATTATGACTTATGGCTCTGAATCCTGGCAGAAGAGGAAAATGAGTAGAGAGTGTTTGGACGCTTTGGAAATGGATTTTTTCGTCTTTCAAAACTAGACCGAATATGGAATAAGGTAATTAGATATTGGGTAAAAAGGACAACTTCAATAATTAAAATAATGTAATAAAAAAAATGAGTCTGGTATGAACATTTTCAACGGATGAGTGATGAGAGGTGATCAAAAAGGGTGTTAGATTATTATCCTGCAGCAAGAAGGGAGAGAGATAGACCCAAAAAGACCTGGTGAGAAGTGATGCAGAGGGCGGTGGAAGAGAGAGAAATAGGGGAGGGTGAGTGGATGGACAGGAGCGAAGTAATCTATAGCATCTCCGCTTAAAATTAAAAATATTTATTTTTGTAGATAGTTTACATGGGTTTATATAACTTATCTACATTCTTGAGAAAACAATAAGATTTAAACCGAGAAATATTGTACTTTATAGTGATTTTTTCTGTCATAATTTTTTAACTCTTGATTGGTCATGTATTATACTAAAATACACATTTTTTCAAAAATCCTCTCTCATTAACTTCCTCAAACTACCAAAGATTAAACAAAACCAAAAAAAAATTTATCGCACCACAATTTCTAGAAACAGAAACAAACATTTCGTAAAACACGCTATCGGCATCTTGTAATGTGTTGTATCTAATTAATATATAATTAAACCTAGGGATATTTTATATTAAATTATAAAGGACGTTCATTTAAAATTACCTGGCCATTAATTTTTTATATTCTATCTGTCAAATAAAAAAAAATATTCCTCAAAAAAAAAAAAGAAACGATTTCTTCTTGATTTTCCTTTATCTACCGTTTTGTGTTTTTTTAAGTATATATTTTATTTCAAGATTGGATTGAGGAATTATTATAATATTTAGTACAAATAACTTCACGACCTGTTTCTAATAAATAAAAAAATTGGGATGTTAAATTGTTTACAATTTTTAAAATGTTGGCCACGTCAAGATTTCAAACTTTCATAACTTGGTAATTGTTAGTTACAATTAACAAAAAGTTTTTTTACAAAAAAACTATTAGCTTAAATGACACCTTATTTTAGCAACTCGATCGACAAACAATCAAATTGTCAAAAAACAGATTCAATTTTTTAAAACTACACTTTTTGCTCATTTTCATATGTCGAATCCAAAAATGAGTAGCCAGGTATTATCCCATATCCTTATTATTAAATTTAAATTGATAATTGCAAATTTTGTATTTTTTAATAACAATTAAAGCACTTTTTTTAATTCTTCATGTACTAACAAATGCTTTATTTTAATATTTCCTTTTGTGTTAAAAAAACAAGCAAAATTTCAATTAAAAATTTTATCTACTAGTGCAGTGTTTCTGTATATATTTAAATCGATTTTAAGAATTAAAAAAAAAAAATCTGATTTAACAAAAATTCCAGAAATTATAATTACATTACATAAGTATAATTATGATTATTTACAAATCAGATTTATTAATTTACAACAAGACAGATTTGATTTATTAATTAAATTATACTGACTAACAAGATCGACAATCTTAGCTTTTTGTTATCTCTCAAAATATATACCAGTAGTTGACTTCATTCTAAAAACATAGGTTTTTGACATTTACTCACTCAGGATGCTTCCAAATTAATAAATTTAAAGAACAGATTAAACCCACTTCCTTTTATTGGGATTTTTTTTTATACCCAATATGGATGAATTTTAAAGAAAGTAAATTAAATTTTTTTACGATTTATTAGAAGAGAATAGAGTTTAATAACAAATTATGTAATTACATTACATAAGTATAATTATGATTATTTACAAATCAGATTTATTAATTTACAACAAGACAGATTTGATTTATTAATTAAATTATACTGACTAACAAGATCGACAATCTTAGCTTTTTGTTATCTCTCAAAATATATACCAGTAGTTGACTTCATTCTAAAAACATAGGTTTTTGACATTTACTCACTCAGGATGCTTCCAAATTAATAAATTTAAAGAACAGATTAAACCCACTTCCTTTTATTGGGATTTTTTTTTATACCCAATATGGATGAATTTTAAAGAAAGTAAATTAAATTTTTTTACGATTTATTAGAAGAGAATAGAGTTTAATAACAAATTTTAAACGATAAAACTAAGTTTTTAAAAAACTAGAAAAAGACTAAAGAAAATTTGGAGTTTTTTATAGTTTTAAAAATCTTTGAAAACATTTTGTTGAAATTATAAATGCAAATTCCTGACCCAATTTTTGAGAACAGTTTTTTTTATACTTTATTCTCTGGGGTTTATTTTAATAAATATTTATAAGGGGAGGGAAAATAAATTTAACTTTAAAAAACTTTAAAAGAAAAGAATTTTCAGTAACTTTCATAGTAAGAATTTTAGGTATGTTTTAACACCTAGAAGAATTCATTTTCAAATGAATACATTTTATTTATTATTTTTTATAGATTTTTATCATAATTCAAAAAAATAAATACAATTTCAGTGTTTTCTATTGTCTTATTTCTCCAGTAACTTTTAGCTTGTTTGCTCGTTTACTAATTTTAAAAATCGAAAGAATTTAAAAATATTTTTGTAATCCAAATTATATTAAATTAAAGAAATTTCAACAAGTCCAAATTACTGTATTTTTTTCCTTTTTTTTTACATTTTTATTTATAAACTATTTTACGAGATATATATTTGACTTTTTATGATTTTTATTAAATTTGAACGTTAAGTCATTTTTTCTTTCGTTTCATCTTTATTTTTATATCTTGCCATTACTAATAATAATAGTACTATTATTATTATTAGAAATATATATTTTTCAAATTTATGAACTTCCTTATACCCATAACATTAGCAGTAAATAAACTATATTTACTACTAAGAATTTTGTGAACACTATATAACAACTAGTAACTAATATCGAGTCAATTCGATTCTGTAGGAGTCAATCGCTTACTGACATCAATATTATCCCATATCCTCTTCTACAAAACTTACGACGTATCTCATAAAAGTTTCCGATAGGTCGGTTGCTTTACTTTATAACGTGATATTATGAATGTGTACGTATTAAAAGAAAGCTATGTGGATATGTGGTAGTAAATATTTTGCTAAGGGATGACTTTCTAATCTAACTTAGTCGGGTATTCATTGCTGATACTACAAGTTTATTCTGTGTAGTAGTATGGCGAACAAGTTAGTTTATATTACATAATATATATATATGAATTAAAGTTGTTACCGAACAGCCAATAGGTTTTATAAACTTAATTGAATTTTTATTATATCAAAATGAAATGTACAATTTTTTAAGCAATAAATTATTATTTTAATGGGTTGTATTTTAGTATAATAATTTTACGAAAAGGCAATATATAACTTTATAAATTTATTTAAACATATTGAATTTTAAGCAATTTGTTTTCAGTTCCACATTTAATGAAATATCTTTGAATAAAAAAATTTATTATGTAAACTAGATAAATTAGCGAATAAATGCTTAATTTTAACCATAATTATTCATTAGTTATAATAAAACAGTTATTAAAATCTAGTGAGTTCATTTATCTATTTGGTGAGAAGTGTTTGAATTTATTATTTTATTTACGCTCTGTTTTAATACCTTTCAAATTAATCTCTATTATTCAAATAAAGATAAATAAGTATAAAGATAAGTAGATTAGATGTATTTAAAAAAAAATCTTCATAAAATTAATTTTAATCACTGTACATTAAAATTATACCTCAACCTCTAACTTTAATTCTAGATAATTCTATTATTTAAGTTCCATTATCATTCATAAAAGATCTAAATATTTTTTAATCTTTCCTACTTTTGTTGAGAAAAAAGTAGGAAAAAAACTATAATTCAAGATTCACATTTTGCTCGGTTATGTAGCATATGCGATACTAAAAATGGTAAAAATAAATAATTATTTGATGGGGATTAAATATTTTAAATTTTCATTAATAGAAAGTGACTACCCATATTTTATTTTAGAAAAATCAAAACGTGATATGCATTGAAGAACTATACCTAACAACTGGATAGGTTCTTGAAGTAAATTTTGTAAATATGTGTAGAAAATTATGTATGAATCTTTTAAAGAACAATTTAAACATTTTTGAGGAGATATAAATTACTACCTATAAGTTTAAATAGATTGAAATACCAGAAAATTATATTTTATTGCTGATGATGCTCGACAGCTTATTTGTTACTACGAAAAATCTATAAATATCTACAAAAAAAGCGTTATAAATACGAGTATTTCACTTGTAGCTAGGACTGATGTAAATTAATAGAACGTAAGGTTTAAAAGCCTTTTTTTTTTAATTTCGTAATTGTTTCCTAAAACAAAAGAAAAAGTTCTATATATCAGGCGATTCTATACCAAACGTCTACGTCGTGAAGATTGATGTAAAACCTTCAGTATAAAAAATTGATTCTTGAATTTTTGTTATTAAAACATATTTTTGTAAATCTAATACATATCATTTCCGTAATTAATGAATAATTCTGATATTATCTAATAATTTATAATTAACAATAATCTATATTAAAGTCCGCATTGTTGCTGATAGCGTTATGATAATAATCCGGAATTATTGGTATTTACAACAAACGAAAGGTTTTAAATAAATTTAATTGGTCCACGTTAGTACAAGTTTAAGTTTTTCTTGAAGGCTATAAATGTAACCCGGGTAATATGCAATTATCTTATTTAAAAATCATTAGAAAATATAAATCAGATATGTGAACTTAAATGTGCTTGCTTAAAAAATTTCGATAGTAGTTTTGAAAATAGTAGACTTTAATCACTTAATAATGGATAAAATGAAATGGGGAAATTCGATTATAATTGATAAAAAGATTTTACTTCTAAAAATGATCTTTCTGAAGACTTATTATGGTAAGCACTATTCAGATACAATTGCCATTTATTTAGTGATCATTTTCAAAAATTATTTGCAACATTTCGATGTTATCGTATATGTACAGGTTCTAGGTTGACCATGTTGATACCTGCCCCGAATGTGACGAAAAGGAGATCCCACTACATGTATTTTTTGAATATCCAAGATTCAATGAGGAAAAAGGATGAAATGCTGAGAAAACTGCGAATGGAACGGATGTTTTCACCAGAGGATACACAGAGTATACTTCTGCAGGGTGAGGCACAATGGAGGGCAGTGGAGGAATATGCAAAGACTGTGATGGGGAAACTGCATTCATATGAGGAGACCCGATATAGAGCACGGCGCCGGAGAGCGGGTGGGCGGACAGGTCCCCGTCTGAACGTGGAGGGGGCCTTCCGAACATGTGGGGTCGACTAGGTGTGATGAGGGCAGGGCACTCCGTCTTCGCGTTTGAAGGCGGCCACAAGGCAAAAAAATTATATGTAATTTCTTGTTGTATTCTGTTAATACCGTCTTATTTATTTATTCTGCATATGTATTGTATATTTATTAGTTGTAAACATTCAATACTCTGTACTAATGCTTTCTTATGCGTTGCTAAATGGCATGTATTATTCATTTATTATATTTGGTTTTGCTCTCTTTCGCTGATCTTTTGGGACTTTCTCTTAGATTTATTACTAACGTGTTATGGTCTGCAAAGTTAGTGATGTATACATATATGATGGTTGTTAAATACTTTTATGGCATGTTTTTGTCTACTGTAATTTATATTGATGTAGATTTCTTCTACTTTCTTGATGGAGATATATCTTTTACCTGTATTTACTATATGTTTAATGTATTATTTGGTATGACAACTGGCCTGATTCCATGTGAATGTGTTCTTTAATTATTATTATACTACTATATTGCTTTACGTATTTTGTATGTTATTATTCTTATGTATATATGGTTTATGACTGTGTGTGTGGGCGTATTACTCCCCTTCTTGATAAAATGCTTGCTTAAGCTGTTCCAGTAAGGGTGGGGAGCCAGGGGAGGAGTTTAGTCGGTAGTGCGCAGGAATACATATGCTCAGACCAACATCTAGCGGCATTTGTAAGCGTCCCAGACTCTGCCCAGGCTTGCCTAGGCGTCTGTAAAATGGATTCTACAACTCTAAACAAAAAAAAAAAAAAAAAAAAAAAAAAAAAATCATGTCCGATGTTAAATGCGATTGTATAAATATAAAATACTTATTTAGTAATCAATACTGTAATGAGTAGAAAAGCTTCGAGTAACAGAAAATGCCACAATATGAAAGTTAGTGAAAATGACGAATGTAAATCGACAAATAGATTGAAAAATAAAATTCCAGAAGAAACAACAATAAAGGAATTTTTTCTAGAAAAAAAATCTACAATAGCGTAGAAGGTTCAGTGAATAGAAACAATTACGTTTAAACGTACAAAAGGTTGGGTTGACTGCTGTTGGACTTAACTGCAGGTTAAATAAATACGTGTGGAAAATAAATAGTTTAAGTAGTGTGTGTGTGTGTGGGGGGGGGAAATAAATAGTTTGAAATTAATGTGAGGACATGTGCGAGAGCATTCCAAGTGCGTGTGCGGCAATATAAAGATCATACGAGCGAAGAGTGCATCACAAGAGAATTCCGTTGCGGGGTATTGTTTTCTTTTGTGATTAAATACGAGAAACTCTTCGGTATGTTCTTTGTGAACCGGTGATAAGGTGACATTATTCATTGATAGAAGTGTAAGCTAGTTTCATTTTGTAAATAATAGAAGCAAATAATTATTTTTATAATCAAGTTATTGAATTTGTAATTATCTCACTAATTTTTTATTCATTTTTATTACCTATTTTAAAGTTTATATTAAAATCAGATTTGAAATTTGCAATGTATAATTTACTTATTTTAAGCATAGTAAGTTATTCTGGGTTAAAACAATTGTATTTTTAAAAGTTTTACGTATTTCTCAAACCTTTGTCGAACCGCTATATGCCATAATTATAATAAATAAATAATTAAAAGACCACCCACCATGAAAGTTGACAAAAGAATGAAGGTTAAATAAAAGCTTTTTTTTTATAAATAATTACCTCCGGAACTACAATTAAGTATATCTTCAGAGTTCAGAGGGATGAGATGAATGAATTGTAGCGTGTGTGAAAAATGCTATGACTGACCGGGATTCTAACCCAGGACCTCCGGATGAAAGGCCGAGACGCTACCGCTCGGCCACGGAGGTCGGCAAGGTTAAATAAAAAGCTGGAATTCTTCCGTCCAACTACACTGGCCGCCATTTCGAAACAGAGAATTTTACGAATAATTGTTGCACATACGCCGTTTGACTGATAGCAATCTTATCGGAAAATGTGTTTAGCCGTAACTGGATAAAAAAAAAACACTGTCGAAAAGCTAAATTCATATTACTCGTAAAACAGAATCTTGTTTTACCTGATCTATGATTTTGAATTTGTTCACAGTTAAAGGAGAAATAATAAAATAAAGGAAATTTGTAGGAAAATAATAATAATAAAAATAGAGAAGTTTTATGTAATGTGATTTGATAAATACTGCTGTACATGAGAATTTGTGTTTAAATTTAGAGTTTGTTTAAAAATAAACTGGTACAAATTTTTGCGTTATAATTTTTACTTTTTAGGTTAACAAAGCCTACTTTGTAGCCTGATTCGCTTTTGTTATTGAAGTTTAGTCAGAAATGAACTTTTTATTAAAAATTATGCATTCCATATGTATAATTATATACTGTATTATTATGTATTACATGCATAATAATATATTATTATACTCGTATATGTATTCCATATGTTACTGACGTAACAACAGTATTAAAAAAAACCTGGTGAAAATCTGTAAGTGAATTTAAAAAATTCTTATTTTATACGTATATAAACATTTCGGTAAGAACTACAGGATTTATTACAAGTGACTAGGAGAGTTAGTTAATTTCATTCTATGAGTACAGTGTGTATAATGTTTTTATTAGTAATTTTTTTGCAGATATTTTCTTTGTAGATTTTTTATTAATGTTAATATTTCCCACTATCGCATCTCACCAATTATTTCTTTTGAATTTTGCAAAGCAATTAAAATCTATATTTTTCTTAATGGTTCTATTAAGATCATTACCAACTTTTTACTCAAATATTAAGAATTTAAAAAAAATAAATATTCATATAAAAGTATCTTGTTTGTAAATCTTAGAAAACATTACTGTTTTTAAATTTTAGCTTTATCTAAATACGGCACGTTTTCTGTACCGATGCAATTTTACATTAACTGTGGTTGGTTAATGGTATTAAAAACAAACCAAAGAGTCCTACAATTTCTAATTAAAGAAACATCTCACAACAATAATTGTAAACGGATACAAAAGGTAATGATTAATATATTTCTTAAACCGTAAAATATACAGTCAATCTGTCGGTAATTAAAGTACTTGCAACCCACCGGGTTGGTCTAGTAGTAATCTCGCCGTCGTAAATCAGTTGATTTCGAAATCGAAAGTTCTCAGGTTCAAAAAATCCTAATAAAGATAGTTTGTTTTATTCAGATTTGAATACTATATTATAACCTTGATGCCGGTGTTCTTTTCTTCTTTTTTTTTAACCTCCGCAAACACAGTTAAGTATTACATCAGAGGATGAAGATGAATCATGTGTAGCGTGTGTGAAAATGACATGCTGACCGGGATGGCGTTGTGATGGTTCTTTGGCGGTTGAGTTTCAATTAACCACACGTCTCAGGACTGGTCGGCTGAATTTGTTTAAGACTACACATTAACCGGTATAGTTATATTACACTGATAAATTGCTAATGATTTTTAACAGTTGATGCGACTATAAAAATATAAAAAATAAAAAATAATTTTCCCATTTCAATTTGTATAATTAAATAAACTATTATTTCAAAATTTACTTCTAAAAATATGAATCTGTATAATATATAAAATTAATAATAAATATAAAACGTTGACGAATTTATTGTTATTTAAAACACAATGGAATTATTTTCTAGTAAAAATGACAATATTCTAGTAATTACTTCACACAATTTTAGAAACACTTTATAATGAATGGTTATTATGTATTTAATTTTGAATTAAAATTAAAAAAAGAAATTCATCATAATTAAATACCTGTTGGGTTATACTCAACCAAAAATTTCGCTTCAGTATAAAATACGCAATAAAACTTTTTATTTTGGCTTAAGGGAAAAAATAATTATTTATATAAATTAAAACAAATTTTATTTCAGTTAACAATTAGATTACAGTTAAAATTAAAATATAAATTACCTTAAAGAATACTAAAATATTTAACTAAATATTTAATATAACTAAAATATTTAAACATATATAATACTAAAATTATTTAAAATTAAAAAAAAAATTAGACAGAAAATTGAATTTATGTATTATTTAATCAAATTGACCAACATGAGTAAAACTGAAAAAATTACTTCATATTTACATTATTTTTATCATTTCCTAAATTAAAGTGGTCCAAAAATGTTCCTACTCTTTTTAAAAGTTGGACAAAATACGAGTACTTATTTAATAATAAACAAAATTCATTCAAAAATTATTTAAAATTGTATTTTTTTTTTCTCAGACATTTAATTACTTATAAAAGATCTTAAATATGCACAAATAATTATATAAAAATATTTTATTAAACATAATTGTTTGCTGTTGAAAAAATAAACTAACATAGTAATATTTTTAGCTAATTTATGCATGGTGAAAAAAAATGTGTATGTACATATTAGTTTATTTTAAAAACTTCTGGAAACTCTGCTTTACCCCTTTTTCCATAAAAAAGGAAATATGATTGTATTAATATTTTTTTCCAAAAAATCACAGTTTAAATAAGTAATTCATAAGTTGGATAATAATTTTCAGCTGCAAACTTGGATATAAAGCACACCCCGTTTTCCCATTAAACATAAAAATTGTTTGAAATTAATGAAGTATAAAATAAAGATACTTGGAAAAAAATGTTTTATACATTAAATATAAACATAATATTTCTATATTATTAAGTTTCGCAATAATAATAATGATGAAAATTAATAATTAAAAATAAATAAGGAAAATCCCTGTAAAAAAATAGTTCCACATTGTTATCAAGGAAAAATTTTGATTTGGTCACTAGATGACTTCCTTGCTCGCCTTAAAATTACATAAACACATTTTTTTTTTTTTTAAATGAAAAGTACATAATATTTTATTTCATAATAACTTCTGATATTTTTTTAATATTATTATTGTTATTACTGAATTATTATTCATCGTAATATTTTTTACAATCAGAGGTTAATAATTATTAAGTCGATTTAATTCAAGTCAATTATTAAGTTGATTTAATTATTAAATCAATATATTTAAATTAAAAGAAAAAAGGAAATTCCAACCGATGTGGCTTCTCCTTGTAAAATCCAAATATTTCATTAATAACAATTTTATTTGACTCTAACTCTGGAACCAATGAAAATAAGTACCACTTATGTTACATCGTTGAAAATTTCTCAGTTAGGGCTTACTACTGCCATAAAAAAACTCCAAAATCTCTTTTATTTTTGGATTTTGGCCTTTTTTTGGATATTTTTGGTCAAGTAAATTGCAATCAAAAGGGAAAGTGCACAACTAGATGTTACAACAGTTCTAAATTCGAAATTTCAACATCGTACGGCTAATCTTTTTGGGTTACAAGATTCGTACGTACGTACAGATGTCACGTCGAAAGTAGTCAAAATGGATTCAGGGATGATCAAAACGGATATTTCCGTTGAAATCTGAAAACCAAAATTTTTCGCCATCACAATACTACCTTTACTTCGTACAAGGAAGTAAAAAGATAGAATAATTTTTTATCGTCAAAGATTTGTGTACTTAAGTTACCGTAGTTATTACTCTTCTGTCTTTTGTAATTTAGTTTCGTTTTCGGGTTTCTATAAAGCCTGAATACTTTAATTGTTATTTATCAGTGTTATCCTCACAATAATGAGGATAAAGAACACTGAGAGGTCCAGGGGCGGAGCCCTCTTGTGAGACGGGAATGGCAAGAGGTGAGTTGTGCGGCTCTGGGTTGGTTCCCGTAGCCCACCGGGCTGGTCTAGTGGATATCGCGACATCGCAAATCGAAGTCGAAATTTCGAAGTCGAGAGTATTAAGTTTAAATCCAAGCAGAAATTTACTTTTATAGAGATTTGAATACTTGATCGTGAATACTGGTTCTTTAGTGATTGGATTTCAATTAACAACATTCTCAGGAGTGGTCGACCTGAGATTGTACAAGACTACACTACATTCACATTCATACACATCATCCTCTGAAGTAATACCTTACGGCAGTTCCGGAGGCTAAATAGAAAAAGAAAGGGGTAGTCCCCGTAGCCAGGGTAGACTAGAAGATGGAGCAAAACCGACCATCTAGTTTTTTAATCAAATAATGAATCAATGAACAAGTTACATATGAAAAATATCGCTATTTCTTTAATACTGAATTATTAAATTTTATAGTAGCCAAGTAAATTTCTATTTAATTAAATATAGCATTCAATTAACTACTTCTGGTAAATAATTTTAAAATTGAAATAAACTTCAAAAGTAAAAAACAAAAAATGTTCAAATTTTGGCTTCTTGGTATCAAAACAAAATTAAAAGTGAACATCTACCTTTAATTTACTAAACCTTAGTTTAGCACGTCGGATTTCTAAAAAAAAAAAGAAAATTTAAAAGAAGTATTAAAAAATTTTATTTTTACGATTTATTCCTTTTTAAATCTATTATTATTTTTTAAATTTAATTATATTTAACAATTTTTTTAAATTTCTCTTTTATAATTTTTATTGACAATAGGTTACATTTTTGTAAGAATCTTATGTAAATTATACCATGTATATTCACATTAAAAAGGAAACTCATTGAAATTCCTCAACAATTACATAATAGTACTACATGAAACTACTGAGGGTAGTACGTAAACATTTTATTTTTCTTAAAAAAACATTTTATTTAAATATTTATTATATATTTAAAAATTTTTATTTTTATTTAAATATTGATAGACTTATAAAAGCATTCACTACCTGATAAAAAAATCATTTGCAAAAACCTAAAGTATGAGAATCCTAGCTCATGAAAAATAAGAAAATAAGTGAAGAAAATGGATCTACCGAGGTAAGGCTATCTGCTATGTAAAGGTGTATTTTTATTCTCTTAAAAATGTAAACATGTATATCCATACAGAATGTATAGTTAAAAAGAATTATTTTGTTCAAATCCATATAAACGCAAATTTTCTCACTATTCAGTCAGTCGAAATAGTTTGAATACCAGAAAATCTTTAGGCATTATATATATATATATATATATATTACTATTATTATTATTCTAAGAACCTTTAGCAACAATCACAATTAATTTTGATTAATTCATGAAATGCATTAGAGAGCGTTTATCAATTTATCGGTCGCGGTGATATGAAAGGAGAGGGTCACGAAATTAGCCTACAACTTTATACGTAAATAATAATGAAATCATTCTAAGAAAAAAATAATAAATTATTATAAATATTTTATTTACATTTATAACCACACATGTAAAGAAAATAAATCAAAGAGATGGTTGCTTTTGTTTTTCATTTTAAAGCTTCTCCATAGTTGGATTTATTTTAGCAACGAACAAAAGCAAATCGTTTTCAAGTAATAAAAGACGATTTCTATTTTTCCTGTTTAGTGTAAGTTAGAGTAACCATTGAGGAAAAAAATCCTTTCACCCAGGTAAGACGTAACGAAAGGGATTAATTTCAATGTTTCTGTGAATAAATTCCCATATTCACTTCGACAAGCAAGGCAAAACATATCTAAATCTAAGTGCTACGATATAAGTTGCTTCAATTGTGCTTTTATCAGTAATGCTTGATTTACAAATAGAAGCTTGTTGATTTCTCAAAGTATGTAATTTTCTTCGAAAAATTCGAAGAGTTTGCTTTTATAATCCGGATGTTTAGTTTTCAAGAGTTAGATTAATTTTTATGGCTTCATGCTTTCATCAGAGAGAACTTGAAAACAAACAAGGCACTGTGGTTTTCTATTCAATGAAGTAAAACCATAATTTAAATGTCATTTACAATTTTGTCTTTTAACCAATCGATTCACTGGATGTAGACGGCTCACTTCATTTTTACAGAAATTGATCCATATTGCGTAAGAATCCAATTGAAATATTAACAGTCACATCGTTTGATAAAAACCGAAACTTCTATTATTATTACGTATTTCAATGTTACTACGTTTTTAAAAACTTAAATAAAGGCACCAAACAATCATACTTTTGATTTCTTAAAATATTGATATTTAGAATGTTTATATAATTACAGTTTATTGGTTTACAAACATAATTAAAACAAGAAAAATCACTATTAATGACACTGGGATGATAATAATAATAAGCGACAATAATCAAACAATTAATACATAACGTACAGGTAATACATAACATAATCAAAACAGCAAACAATCATACAACACATCAAATAGTCATAAATGTCAACAGTAAAACTAATAATAATAATAATAACAGAGGATAAAAAAAAATCTCACATTAATAATTAGAATAATTATTGCATTACAAAATCCGTTAGACAATGATGACAACGGTAAACAATAATAATATTACATGTTCATAACAAAAAAATAATCAATGTCCATCATAATAATACGAAGATAATATACAAACAGAATTTAAAATACTCGTCAGGATTTATTCCAGGTAGATAATAGAAATCCACAATTCAGATCCATTTACAAATGATAACCAACCGCTAATCTTTACTTTTAACTACTGGTCTTGTATTAACAAACAATATACAGTAGATAAGCCAAGTATAAAGTTGTTTCTTTGTCAAATACCTTTGCTATTCACAAATAAAACTACTCTAACAGTTTTTTAATGAAATTATGTTATCCCTTTCACTTACAGTTTTACAGTAATTCACCGACAGTATTTCTTGTTTACTGGAATTTACTGGTGGCGTCATCTTAATCGTATCGAACTTAATTCACACCAGAAATCCGTTACTTCCCTGTTCTCCCTGCAGAATATTCTCGCTGACTGACATCTCGCAGAATCAGCTCCTGGACTTACTCGTAATGTCTCATTGGACTGGTTCGCAGAACTGCGCTGAACTCACACAACTGATCTTTAACTGGTCTTCCCAGGGGTATTTATACTCCTGTTTTCTTTACCTGCCGGACCGGACCCAACTTGAAGCATCAGAACGATCTACCGAACCTGATCGTTCTCATGAATTCCATAACCAGGTCCAGTAGCATTTCTCATGGTAAAAATATTTGTTTGTCAACGGATAGTATAAAAAAGACTATTAATAGACGGACCTATTACCTTTTCTAAAAGGGTTTCTTTTTGTCCCTTTTTGGATCCCTCTAATTATTATATTTTCTACTACTTTCATAATAATTGGTATGAATCTGTTACTCAGGCTCGCTATACGGGTATTGTTACATTATACCCGTCACTATCAAAGTAGCTAAATACTTTTAAGTTGGTTTCACTGGGTTGGGGCTCGAGGATCACCAAATATTAATTTTTTTTTTTTTTAACTTTTTGGGGGTCGTGGAGCTAAAAAGGTTGAAAAAAATCACTGCATTAGAGTAATTGTGGCAAACGAAAAAGAAATTTCAAGTGGACTACTTAGACCACATACTCTTTTATTCTAAAATTGAAGAAATTTAATAAGGGACAACCAGAATAATTTCCTATTGAAAATAAAATTTAAAAAATTAGAAGTTAGTGTATTTGGTAAAATGTATGGCCTAAACATATAATAAAATAATAATAATAATAATGGAATCGTTATATGAAAGGACGAATTGAAAGCCTACTAGGTTTTTTTTTTATCTAAAGGCTTCTAACAATAAAATTCACTTGAATTATTACGTTTATTTTCGATTTTACCTTGATAATCCAAACAATTAATTACATTTCCTATTAAATGTACAACCTCTTCTTCATTTATCTAAATCTATTACTTTTGTTTTATTATTTAATTAATGGAATTTTCAACGGTAATAAATTGAATAAAGGATAAATATTAATTTTAAAAGTATTTTATGTAAATCGTTTGAAAGAAGCAGCTATTCGCAATAATTTAGAGAAAAAGTAAGCAACAAATAATACGTGATATTGCTATATTATAACTATTTTTATACGCTCTGGCCTTTTCAACCACCACCTAATAGAGGTCACCAACAAAGCAGGAAGGACCCTTGATTCGCTATCGAGACTAATGAGTAACCAGCAGGGACCACCAGCCAGCGAACCACGGTTCATCCTCTCAGTGGCCACTCTGCTGTATGCAGTACCGGTGTTGGCCAGGGCGCTGGAGAGGATTAAAATGATACTGCTGTCATCTCTCCAACGGAGGGCAGCGATAAAGGCGACCTCTGCCCATCGCACGATTTCGTGTGATGCGGTAGAGGTCAACTCAGCAATGGGGGCATTGCTGAAGTGCCCCCATTCCATTGCGGGCCACCCCCCAACTACCGACGACTATATGAGGGTATATCGCGAACATAAGCAAGGGAACTTGTGGTATGGGAGCTAGGTGGGAAGCTAACGATAAGGGGCCTTGGGCCAAGGTGAAATCATGGAACCGGAGACGACTCGGGGAAATGAGGTACTAGCTCACCCAATTCCTGTCCGGACATGGAAACTTCGTGGCATACTTGCTTAGATTCGGGAAGAGAGAGACCCCGGAGTGTGAATACTGTGATCAAGCGGATACACCGGAGCACACGATCTATAACTGTCCACGGTGGAATCACAAGGTAGCCCTTCTGTCTAAGGTCCGTCCACACGCAAGAGTGAATGGGTCGGAACTCCCCGATGATGACACAAGGGACCCTTGAGGTATGTGAGGGACGCGGAAAGTGAAGGAGGTGTGAAATGCCTCTGTAACTTTGTTATGGACGGAAAGGGTAGCTCCCCAGTGGAGGGACGCGTCGGAATTCCAGAAGCGGAGGTCAGTGCGTTCCGAAGAAGCTGGAGGACCCCGATTGGACAGCCTCAGATGGAGGGTAAGACAGGTTGTGCTGACTGCTGCCACGACACTCCATGGCGACTGAGTAATGCCTAACGGCGGATCCGGTTGCCGCGGGGGTGTGTATAAAAAAAATACTATTTTTACACACTTTTTAACAAGTAATAATTCTAATTAATAAGTTTTTATAAGGAAAAAATAATTAAAAAATAGTTGAAAATTAAATATAACTTATAAAAACATTACAAAAAGATTATACGATAGTTAGTATCGATGGGTATTAAAAGGGTTTTTATAGAGATAAACTTTTATATAAAAAAATAATAATAGTAATAAATAAGAAAAGTTTATTGTTATTATTTTTTTTTTAAATTAACAACTTAAAAGACCTAGATAGACTACATAAAATTTCAACAGTGTTTTTAATACACAACATTATCCCAACCATTTCTTTTTCACGTTATCTTCTATTTCACCCTATCTTTTTCCTTCTTTTTCTCTCTAAATGTTTTTTTTCTTTTTGCTTTTCTCATCCAAAAAAAAGTTAAGTTTTATATAAATATTATATATGGGTTGTAACATTATTACAACTTTTTAAACATTTTCAAAGTTTCATTTACTAAAACAACGTTTAAAAAAAAGAGAGTTGACAAGTTCAAAATATCTCTTTTGTATGTCGCTAATTTCTGGTTCACTAGTAGAGCTATATAATCGTCCTCTTCAATTTTAACTTTTTCATAACAAGATAACGGTTTTAACAACTCTAACCTTATCCTTTACCTTCTTTTATAAACAGTTAACTTGCCCAACTTTTATTTTTTCCAGCGATATATTTTATTTTTTTACTAGAGTATCTATTTTTATCTTCAAAGTAATAAATAGATAACGATGTAAATTAATATTATATGACATACAAAAAAAAAAGAAAGAAAATAACTTGCACATCAGATCCATTTTATACTATTTAGACCACATTTGAAAATGGTTAGATAATTATTATAATTAATAAATATCACGTAATAACAATTTTATTACATAAAAGACTGAACTTTTTTGGTAAAATGTTCTTATACAAAATATTTTGCTTGAAATATTTTTTACGAAAAATCCATTAAGTTTGGCATGAACTTGAATTGGTAATAGCAGATTTTTTCCTAATCCTACTTAGAAAGATTAAATATCCTTTGTATAATATACGCATTTAGTCCTTCCCACATCAATCCATTGCCATAATTTCAGATGAGGTTTATCTTTCAGCCAAGGGAGCTCTAGTTCAGATTTGTTCAACTTCTACAGTCACTTGTTTATTTATTTCATTTAGAGAAATAATATTCGTTACCAAGATAACGAAAAAAGTTATTTCTTTTCCAAATATTACTTTACGTTTCTTTTTTAATTTCATTATATTCTAAACATAAAAACTACTTCACTAAAAATACTTTAAGCTTTATCACTTCGCAGTGTTATTGATTTGTGAATTATTTTTTAGTTGCTGTAGGATAATATCCACTCCAAAAAAAAGCAGAAAAACTATGGAAAAATTCAAAAGTGAAACAACAAAATCAACAAACAATGTTGAAACAAGTGAAATCTACGTCTCCCTTCTCTAAGAAGACTGTTTGTTATCTTTACAAATGCTTTCACATTCTGTATTCTAATGAAAAAAAAATGACAAACAACAATTTTCAGGAACCCGATTTATTTTTTCGTGCAACTGGCTTTATTGTTAGTATAAGAATATAACAATAATTTTTTGTATCCCATCTTTATTCCATAATAAATAAAGATTTTGATGAAGAATTTAATTATTAAGATATAAAACAATATTAAATAAGTTTAAAAACACACCGATACAATAAAATAATAACAGACAATGATAGAAATATATTCTGAGTAAAAGTGATATTTCACTAGCAAAATCTACATTAAAATATGAAAAATTAAACAATATAACTATAATTAGACTGAATAAGAATAAATACTGGTTGTAATATAATTTAACTGAATAGTAAAACCAGTACGAAATGACGGTGTATAAAATCGTTAATAATCTAAAATTAAACTTACACGGTGAAAAACATACCTGAAAAACATACTAAAATATCTGATGTGGACACCACATGGCTTCTTTGTTCAAAAATCCAATGATTACGATTCTAAATTATAATTTCCAATAAATATTAAATAATCAGATGCTTATACAAATTTATTACATATACACATACGTAATAATTCCTATTAAATTACATGTTCACATTTTTAAAGGTATTCTATTTCACTATATAAATCATATACTTACATTAAAAAAAATTGAAAAAAAAAAAGAAAAAAAGAGAGACGAAGTCTGATTCGAACCAATGTGCCTTCCTTTGTAAAATCCAAATATTTCATTAATTAAAATGTTATTTGGCTGTAACTTGGAACCAATGAAACTAAGAACCACTTATACATGATATATCGTTGAAAAGCTCCCTATGAGGGCTTATGACTGCAGTTAAAAAAAGTCCAAAATCCAATATTTTTTTTTGATTTTGGTCTTTTTTGAACACCTTTGGTTCATATCAACTGCAATCAAAAGGGAAGGTGCACAACTAGATGTTACAATAGACCGAAATCCAAAATTTCAACATTCTACGGCTAACATTCAACATTCTACGACCAAAATTTCAACATTGTACGGCGTACATCTTTAAGTACATGCAGATGGCACGCCGAAACTAGTTAAAATGGATTCAGGGATGGTAATAATGGATATTTCCGTTGAAATCTGGAAACAGAAATTTTTCGTGATCACAATGCTTCCTCGTACGAAGTATAAGAAAGTAATAAGTTTTAATAAGCGATAACTTTATATCCTTACACTCGAAAATTAATTCAGTTCAGATAAATAATTCTACACGTTAAAATTCAGAAGGTGAGCAAGGAATTGTTGTGTACTTTGGTAAGCCTTAATCAGTTCTTGGAGGATTCTTTTTTACATCTGTAAGAAAATAAATTTGCAACAATATTTCGTTGAGAATGATAACACATTTTTTTTCTGAACAACCATACGCTGTTTCTATCCTTATTAATCAAACCGAACTGAAGTTTAAGCTCAGGAAACCCATTTAAGAGCTGTGAAGAAAGTAACGCCATTAATCAGTATTTTTTATGTGGATTTATTTCATTATTTCTTTTCAAAATTTCCTTTAACTATCCCACTATTTCCCTTATTTTTTTCTACTCCTTCTGGATTCTGTGTGACAATAAATTCACTTTTTCAGTAACTGTTCATCACATCCTTCATCGATGGGCCAAGGATGTGATTACTAATAGATTACTATATCCTTGGCGTTTGTACTGCCTGATGTGAGTGGCTCTTCAAAAGTACTTTGGATAAACATTAGGCTCAATATAGAAAATACTATCTTTCTTAATGATCCAAAGAAATCCGTTATCTTTGATTACATCCAATGCAAGGTGTTTGCATTGAATAAGCCAGAAAAACAATTTTGATTACGAAAAATATTATTTATTTTACTGCTATCACCCCCAAAGACAATTTCAACAATAATACCGTACGTTTTATGCAAACAAACTTGTTATCACTGCTTTCCATTTTGTATAGTATAACTGTAAAACTATTTCTCAAAGAAAACAGGTAAAGTGATCTACATATAAGCTTAAAACAAAGATCGTTGGAGATAAAATCGATTTCTTCACAAAATATAATCTCAGAATGATGAAATATTCAGTGGAATTTTAAATTTAAACGCAAAAGGCTACAGTCTTCAAGGAAATCTAAGAGAAATACGGGTGTTAAAACCTTTTTTCCTTAGAAGAAAAAATGAATTTTCTGAAATTTGAAATGATTTTAAATTTATCCTTTACTTTATTTTTTATATTTAGATTAAATCCATAACTATATTCTCAAAACATTATCTATGCAGTTGTGAGAATGGCTGATAAAGTGGATGATTATAAAAAAAATGGATGATTAAAGATCATCCATTAATGGATGGTTAACAATGACTTAGATGATTTGTAAAAAAATGTATTTCTCAAAAAATAGATGTGTGTAATAACTTAATAGTTTTATAGGAAGTTTCTTAAGGTTTGTTACCTACAAAAGTTCCATATGTTCATCTTGAGTCACATGATGAATATCAAGTCGGTAGTCCCAAACATGAAACCATATCACACACATCACTGGTAATACGCTGTTCTAAGTCATATATAATTTTCGTAATAATTCTGATATTGTTTTATTTATTACAATAATTCTGATATTGTCTAATAATGTATAAACAATAATTTATATTAAAGTTCCCATTGATTACTGGTAGCATATTGATAATAATCCGGAATGATTGGGTTTTACAACAAAAATTGTTTTTAAATTCATTTAATTGGTTCATGTTACTTAACATCCTTAGAAAATCTAAATTAAATATGAGAACTCATATAATGAGAATTAAATATGACAAAATATGTGAACTCAAATTTTCCTGCTTAAAAAATGTAAGTAGTAATTTTGCAAACAGTAAACTTTAATCGTTTTATAATGAATTTAACAAATTGAATTATACTACAAGATCTAATTAAAAAAATGAAAATTAAAATAAAGTGGGATAACTTCGATTATATTTATCTTAAAAAAAGTTTAGTTCTAAAAATGATCTTTCTGATGAAGTAATATCGTAGGCACTATTCCCAGATACAACAGACATCCATTTTCAAAAAATATTTGTTACATACTCATATGTTAACTACGGTGTGTATAAATATAAATTATTTATTTGTTGATCCATATTGTAACGGGTAGAAAATCTTCGAATAACAGAAAAGAAAAACAGGATTAGAAAACAGAATAATAGAATAAGAATATATAACAGAAGAAAATATAAATAAAACAGAATTAGAAAAATAAAACTCTATAAAACATTCTGTCTAGAAAGAATTTCTAGAATAGTGTAGAAGGTTCGGTCAATACAAACGATTTTATTTGAATGTACAAAAGGTTTGGTCGGCTGCTGACACTACAGGTCAAGCCGTACAAGCAATATGGTCCTGAGGTATGAACATTACTGTGGACTAGCAAACATCAGTGTGGGATAAATGAGATTTCTGTGAGAAAAATACCGGTACAGCTTACGATAAATGTGAGGACAGTGTGCGAGAGCATTAGAACTATGTATATAGCAACAGAAAGAACGAACGAGCGAATGGAATGTGCTATTAGCTTCTACCAGTGAGCTGGAGTTCTAACTTGAAAAAAGATTAAATTCTCACTGTCCCCAGGAGTATTGAGGTATTACCCATTCATTTAGCATGTCGAGATAAATTCTGTAGGTACTGGGCGATTGTAAAAAAACC
>JAAAKQ030226961.1:0-11349 GCA_010016005.3 Zanna intricata | reverse complement strand
AAGTTATCTTGCAAACACTGACGCCGGCGGCCAGACATCAATGTCGAACGTTCAGTTGAAAATCGAGGAGCGCGTTGTATTTATTATTTTAAATGCTACTTCCATATTTTCATTTATAGGCCCTACATAACAGTTTTGCATTGCCACTTTTTTCAAAAAATAGTTATAATAAAACTACAATAGTATTTTGTATGATTTTTATTTGTATTTATATTTGTACGTAGTGTGTATACTAATTTTAAAATTTTATTTATAATGATTGAAAAGTATCAGATCTTTGCGACCCCCTTTCAGTAGTCTCGCGACCCCCCTGGGGATCGCGACCCACAGTTTAAGAAGCCCTGCTCTATAGCCTTATCCCCTTGATCTTTTTAGATGAAAATTTAATTGCATCAATGCTCCAATTATAGAAGTAATCTCACCAAGTTTGGTCAAAATCGGTCCAGAAGTTCTGGGGATATACTGTGTGAGACACCGAATATCCGGAAATATTCCATTCGGGTTTCTGAGGTGTTAAAACTTCGAGAACCGGTGAAAACCACGTCTGCTTAAATTGGACCGATGATAATACTTCCCCTTCTACAGCTATAATCCTACTATAGTGCTAGACGGGAAAGTAAAAAATAATAAATATTTTAAATAACAGTTCGTACCTAATTTGAAGTGCAACAGTTTAAATTATTTTGGGATCCTTAAAAAAATATCTAAATGAAAACCATTATTTATTTATAGTTTTTATAAAAACTGTGATACTTATAGGAGAAAAATTTCTCCTTGTTAAATTGTAGGATTGTCTCTGCCTTTTATTCAGAAAATTATGAGTTCAAAACTCGGCTAGGCTTGTTACTTTTTCAATACGTTATGAAATTAATCTTTTATTAATAAATATAATTGGGTGTGGTTAGCTTGTAGTTGCCAAACTAAATAAATAATTTATTAATTAAATTTATCTCAGGTAAAACTTATCCTATTTTATGCAGTAATTTCGAACAATTCTCTTGAGAGAACTTTTAGTAATTCAATTTAAAATCCTTCTTTAAATTATTCTTGGATTTATCTTTTGCTTTTATAAATTTTTTTTTTTTAGAATAAAGAAAAAGGATTCTCAATTCCACTCGTGCTTTTTTTTATGTATTTTCAAGTATTTTCTATATACATTTTTTAAATTTATTTTACAAAGAAGTTCCTCTGAAGGTCCATAGGACCTAAGACTCAGTTATTACCAAACAACTTAAATCGAATGTTTTGTAAAGGAAAAATTGTTGTCTCTACATATGAAATACTATTCTCTTTGTCGTAATCTTTAAATAATATTGGATAAATAAACATTAATGATACATTACGAAACGGTCTTTCTGATATTTTAAGTATTTTAAAGGGAAAATAAAGAATGTTAATTAAATAAAAAAGTAACTTTTTAATCGTTTTATTTGCAAATATTTTTTTTTTTTTCATATGGGCAGGGTTATTATATTGAAAAACTTGTATACTTTTTTAAAAATACAACAGAATAAAAAGTATTAAAAAAATTTAATTTAAAAAAAAAAAAAATAACACTTTTACATTAAAAATAAGTTTTCAATTCATCTTTAGATTTCAACTTTAGTATTTGTTACCCTATGGTAACAAATCAAATTTTCCTATGAAAAACAACTAAATAACAACCTGTTGTCTAATTTAAAATTACGAAATTTAAAGTAAAACTGAAATTCATTGAAAAACCATGTGATTAAAATACTACCTTGTACTTCGTACAGAGAAGTACTTAATCCCGAAAAATTGCGATTTTAAGATTTCAACAGAAATATCCATTTTGACTAGTTTCGGCGTGAGGTTATGCGAGATACATACGTACATAACTCAAAAAGAAAAGCCGTAGAATGTTAAAATTTCGGATTTAGGAGTGTTGTAATATCTAGTTATGTACTTCTCCTTTTCATTGCAATCGAATGAACCAAAAGTGTCCAAAAAAAAGCTCAAAATTCCAAAAAATTTGATTTTGGACTTTGTCTTAACGGCAGTAATAAGCCCTTATTGAGAACTTTTCGACGATATATCATAAGTGGTTCTTATTTTCATTCGTTCCGGAGTAATAATTGAATAAAATTATAATTAATGAAAATTTGAATCTTAGAAGGGTACACATCGTTTCAAATCAAACTTCAACTTCTTTTTTCTTTCTCTGAAAACATTATTATACGGCTAGTCGTTATGGTGAGCAGAATAACGGTGTCACCACTGAAAGATTTAAATCACCTACATTTCAGTTAGCTTAGCATGCAGCATTACATTCGACTCACAATGAATAACGCAATGGGAAACCACTTCACTCAACCCCCTCCACAAGTAACCGTGCCGTAAGATGCTTGTTATTAGTAAGGAAGCTTTAATTTTTTTGATAAATAGGGATTTATAAGTCATATCAGTTAGTGTACTTATATATATATATATATACATGTCCAAGTGATTCACTATGATTGAAATTGAATTGAATTGTTCAATCTCTGAATGAACTTATACTGACGTTCTAGAATTACAGAAGTACTAAAAAACATAACATCTACACACATTATCCATTCTGGCAGATAAATATTTTTTAGGTATAAAACGAAAAGATAAAAACAAAATAAATAATAATATGTAAGTAAAATAAATGTTAATAAACATGTAACACTGGATTATTTTTCATTATTAGGAATAATACCGTAACAAAAATATATATCTGGTATTATTGAAAATAAAAGAAATGTATTTTATTCAGTACAAAATGCATTAATTAAAATGAGAATAAAAAATGAAAGAGGGTTTTTCATTTTTACTTGAATTACTGTGTAACACGGATTAAAAGCAAAAATGCAACGTTTTGATAAACAACATTTTACAGTGGCCATAAATATCGGCCTCTAAACCTTACTTATTGTTTCTGGAAAAAAAACTGACAACGTAACCTCACTAATACATGTTTTTTTTTTATACACAAGCCATTTCATATTGAATCATTAAATCAATAATATCAGTCTTGCTTCACAAAAATCTACCTTGTTTAGCCTAGTAAAACTGAAGTTTTGATCTTACATTGATCGGATTAACCTTTTTTGTGATATATTTGTGTTTAATACAATAGTGAAGCAAATTAACCCATTATTTCAATTTATTTCTTGTTTGTTTGAAAGTTCGTGTATCACGCAATATTAGTTGGACCGATTTTAACAAAACTTACAGCATAAATTTATCACAATCCCGATTGAAATATATACAAGTCGCACTATTTCTTTGATGAGATTTGAAGCTTTAATGACTCACTTCATTGTAATGTTAACAAATTGAGGACAGCTTTCTTTTACTTGTTCCGACCAAAAATTTTCGTTAATGTTTGAAATTTTATTAACAAAATTAAATTTGAACAATCTCTCATATTTATTTTTGAAATAACACAGTTTTATATCCACATAAAACACACAAAACAAAATCTATCAATTAGGATTTTATTATTTTATTAGCTAAATTTGAACACGTAATTTTTCAATTTTGAGTCTTTTGCGCAAGAGTAATTTTCATAAATTGAAATCCGATATTAAAAATATCCATTATTAAAAATAAAAAAAAAAAAAAGAAATAAGTAATATAATTAAATACAAATTTTATTTTTTACAATATCGAAAGAAAATGATTTAAAATAAAATTATTTTAAAGACAAAATTATTTTTTACAGAATAGAATTAAAAACTCAATGATATTCACCAAATGATATCTGTTATTTTTAAAATGATTGAAATCAATAAATAACAAAAAATACAAAACTAATACTTTTCAAATATATGTAAAATCAAGATAGGTAAAAAATAATGAAAAAACAGGATCCTTTATTTGGTTTACCTACGGTTTTTTTCTTTTTGTAAACATGCTTTTCAAAAAACCACAAATAATTATTTAAATTTAATTAATTTCAATGTTTCAGTTTGGGAAAAAAGTATCGTCCACCAAAGAGTTGTCATGGTGCTAATGTTATCTGAACAATTAATACAAAATATCAACAAAGCTGTCTCACCGTTTAAAATTACAGCGATTCAAGAATATATTCATATATATATATATTTTATATATTATTATTATATTTTATATATATATAAAATTTTAACTTAATTATAAGTTAAATAACTTAAAAACTTTGTCCGAAAAAATTACTGAAATTTTAAACAGAATTGCTAAAACTCCTTCTGAAGAAAAAGAAAGCATTTTATTCATTTAAGACCAAATTTATATTTCCTACGAAGATCTAAAATACATCAATTGTAATAAATTTTCTTGATTTTATTTAAAAAAAAAAAATGAATGAAATAAGTAAAATATAATAAACGAATGCAAAAATTTGTAGCGATTCTGCCCATTTGCAAACATCACAGAGAACCAACCGCCCTTTTGCTTTAAAGTTTTCAGGATACGTTAACTCACCGTGTTGGATTAGTGGTGAACCATTCATCGCAAATCAGCTGATTTCAAAGACGACAGTTCTAAGGTTCAAATCCTAGTAAAGGCAATTACTTTTATACAGATATGAAAAATAGATAACTACCGGTGTTTAGTGGATGAGTTTCAATTAACCACAAATCTCAGGAACAGTCGACCTGAGATTAACTTTATTTACATTCAAACATATCATCTTAATTCATCCTCTGAAGTAATACCTTACGGTGGTTTCAGAGGCTAAACAAAAAAAGAAAGAACGAGAAAGGATATATTAATGTTATCTCAGGGATGGTTTTAAGACATAGATCGAAGTCCTAGCATTGAACAACGGAGATGAAGTTGTGAATTTTTTTTATTAGACAACTATCTAATATGGTTTTTTATTTCGTTTTTTGGCATAAAAATAACAGACTATGCGTTTTATAACATAGCCGATTTTCAGCTCTTTAACCTGCCCCCTTTCCGTGATTAGGGTATTCTAGAATAAAGGAAAATGGAAGTAAAAGATATATCCGTAAAAAGTAAAAGACATTCAATAGTAATCGATGACTTACTTCTCTGAAGTTTTCGAAAAGTGAACTTCGCGAGTTCTTCCAATAAGTGTACACAGCGCAAGAATTTCTTTCTACCATTGAAAATTTTTAAGTCACTTTTATCAGTGCTTTCACATAAAGAGATTGAAAAATAGACATTTCCTTTTTGTGTAATTGTACGATGTTGCTGTTACATTTTGAGCTAATTCTTGCTTCGATCTGTTACAGTTCTTTTTAAAAGAGCTAGTTTTTTCAACTTTTTCTTGATCTAACATACCCACCAATTCAACAAGACATTCTTTAATTATTTCTACATCATTAAATGGTTTGCCTCTTTTTCAAAGTATATGTGCTATTTAGTAAGTACACTCAACTGCAGGAGTATTTTTCTTTACAAAATCACTAAAAGACGCCCCTCTGATAATGTTTTTAATGTTTCAATTTTTGAAGTGAAGCTTGTCGAGATTCACCTTCTAAATTGAATTGCTAGCTTTTATGAAGGCCGCATGTTCCCAACCAATTTTATAGCGTATTGTTTTATTTTCATTCTTTTTGTTTAACCTCCGGAATCACCATTAAGATATATCTTCAGAGGATGAGACGAATGAATTGTAGCATGTGTGAAAAATGCCATGCCTGATCGGGATTCAAACCCGGGACCTCCGGATGAAAGGCCGAGATTATAGCGTATTGATTTACTGCCTGAAATTATACTAATATTCAAAATATTTCATATTCAAAAAAATTAATTGAAAATCTTAAGCTAAATATAATTCATAAATCAGAATTTCATTAAATTTAGTTTACGTTAGGTGATAGTTTCTCGTAAATGGGTTTTTAATTGAGAATCCTGTCTTGTTTTTTAACCATACTTTAAATTAAAAAAAAAAATTAAATTGAAAAGAGTTCAGAATCAAATTTTATAAAATTTAATCACTACCTAATTTACAACAATAAGCAAGTCTATTTTTCTGAATTACGAATTATTAGTAACTTGCGGTCATAAATTTTACTAGATTGTTAGTAATTTCCGCTGTTTCGCTTACTTTATCTATCTCTTTGTTAGTCTTTTTTCTTTATTTTTTTTTCAATGAATCGGGTAGATCTTATCCGATTTAACTAAAGTTTTATTTATAATTTTTGTAAAGAAAATTATTTTAAACGAGAAGGAAAATGTTTTTGTAAGGTTTGATTTTCTTATTCGCCCATTCTAAATCGTCTGAAAACTAGCGGAACAAGATTAAATATTCAAAGCTTACGTTTTTTTCTTTTATTGTAGAACCATTAGTATTATATAAATATTTTCTAAAAATTAACTTCTTACTGTTTTATTTGTCTCCAGTTTTTAAAATCATGGGTTTGTAAGAGGTAAAAGCTTATTTGTTATTAAATAGCTTTTTACAGGCTTTAAAAGAATAGTACGGAATTATTTTAGGTCGGACGGTAGTATTGGAGTGGTGAAATTGAATTTTCCTTTTGTTTTGAAGTATGAGTGGTACGAAAATAAAATTCTCTTAAATTGTAATTTTCTTACATAAGTAGGCCTATACATAATATTTTTGACTCAAAATCTCCAAAACTGCTTTATCAATTTCACTGAAATTTAAATATGGTATAGTAGTAGTGTACTTGAAGTTGTGCATGTGAAAATTTGTTGATTTGGTTGACTTTTTTTTTAAGGTCGACAACAGACGTCATAACTTCAGTGTGGGTATTATTTCGGTCGGGATTGGTAGGTGAAAATGAATTTTCTTTAGGTATGAGGATTACTAAAATACCGTTTATGTATAAAATTTTGCGGCTAAAAAAAAATTTCAAAAATAACATTCATGTATATAAATTTGTGAGTCAAAGATTTCCAAAACTATTAGACTAATTTTATTGAAATTTAAATATGTTGTAGTAGTCTATCTGAAGTTATGCGTGTAAAAATCTGGTGAAGATTAATTGAGTCGTCATTCGGTTACACTCAATTTAAGACAGACCAAAAACCTATATTGGTGTATTTTTCATATGCGCACGGGTGAGTGGGTTTAAATTTGATGCTTGTGTAGGGGGTCTAATCATTAATATAATGAATGTATTTGGTAATTTATGTAGTTGTACTCTGAAAATCAGTGCGACTCTGACTTGGAAATAGCGTTGGAAAAGAAAACTCGGTCTTTTTTCGCAGAACTATCGAAGAGTTTTTGTTTTTTTTTAAGAAGAGAAGTAAATTTATAAATAAAACCTCTAAGTATTTTAACAATAAATACAACAAACATAAAACTAACTAAAATATTTGTATGGTAAAATTGTTTTATACCTTTAAATGATAATGTTAAGCCAGAATATGAAGAATGGTAAACTAATAGAATTATTTTTCCCTTTAATTTGATGTACTTTTCAGTAATTCTTTGTACTATTGTTTTTTTTTACTTTTTCCATTCTTATATGTAAAAACTATTTTTTTTTAAATATTTATAATAATGAAACGTGTATGGTACTATACATAATGCTTTATTGATCTGGTGTTGGGGAAATTTTATTTCGTAAACCGGTATGAATAGGACTCAATTAGTTCTAAAATGAGGGTTGATTTTTAAAAAGAATTATTTCATTTCAAAATTCTCTATAATGCACAGATTTATACTTTTTTCCGAATGAATAATCTAGTTTTGTGGTTATTATTTAACTTTTATTGTATAAAGTAAATGCATAATGATCGATATATCGAATGAGGATTATGTGAACTATGATTTGATTGCTGATTGTTGTGTATGCTACGTAATATATATGCAGTGTATATAATAGATTTACATAATATTACACAGCAATACATGCACCCTATTTATAGGTTAACTAGATATTCGTGGTACAGTCCAGATAATAGTAAGCGGTAATAATTAATTAAATTAAATTTGCTTGTGTCCGATGTAATCATTACGTACGCTTCTTATATCAATTTCTTTCCATTTCGCAAGGAATAAATTCTGTAAAAATTCCCGAACGTCAACATTTATCCAATAAGTTTTTATTTTATTAAACTGCTGAATTCGTAGTCATCAGTTTTTTTTTTTTTATTTAAAAGCGTCCTGTGTAAATAATTAAAAAAAACTTAAGTGCAGCCAGTCAGGGCTCGCTTCGCCCTTCCTGTACATCTGGACCCTGCTCTGTTTGTACTCATAGTTTTGAGAATATATTAATAAACAACAATTAAAGCCTAAAAAACTTTCTTTCCTCCATCGTTTCCCTTCTTCTTGACATAGAAACTCCTGTATCGACGAACATCCCTTTAAATGCTGGGAAATATGTCGCTGAATATGTATACCTACGAGAACAAGCACGAAGTTTATATTCCTGCTTTGAAAGGTCTTACAGCTGCGAGACAATATTTTCTCTCATGACAAATATTAAAGCTAGTTAACGGACGTAAATAAAAGATGCTCATTTTAGAGGATCAATTAAGAGGATTAATTGCTGAGCATTACGAAGCTTGATCCAAAAATTCAATTAATTTCAAACAAAAAACAAATGCAAATATTCCACTAACTTAAATTTTCCATCGAATTTTTTAATTATTTTACGTATTTTGCTAGTTATTTTTTTACAATTTAATATTATTATTTTTCTATTGTATTTCTTTAAAATGTGATAGATTTAATTAAAAATACTTCTACTTTATCGTGTTAATTTTAAGTGGTATTTAAATATGTAGTTGTTTATTAAAAAAAAAAAAATAACAAATAAAGATTAATGTTAAATCAAGTTATTACCCTTAAGTGAATAAAAGGTATTTTATATTGTAATTTTTATTTTAAATAATAAATTAATGACAATGATTTTTTTTTGTTTGTATTATTTCTATATAATGCAATAAATTTATAAAACTACAAAATCAATAATAATTTTACAAAAGTCGTATTTATACGTATATCAACTCATGCGGCTTCCTTTATTATTACCTAATTTCAATGTGACCTCAAATAGTAAAAAGATCACCCACCTCTGCATTACAACAAACAAATAAGTAATACTCACAATTAAAAATAAATTTCTCAAAATATTTATCACCGATATATTGAATAAACGACAAAAAATTATTAAAAAATGAAAAATCCATCTCACCAGCAAATTTTTTTTTTTACACCCCCAAGGCAACTGGACCCGCCGTTAGGCATTACGCAGTCGCCGTGGAGTGTTAAGGCAGCAGATTAACTACTACCCCCCCCCCAAGGAGGGGGTAGTAGTTAACCCTGGACCCTGGTAGTAGTTTCTGGACCCCTCAGATCCAGAAATTGAACTTTCCACTGAAGTCTCCCCGGTTTCATCGAGACCTCTCGGCTCCTCGCTTCTGGGGTGCCGAAGAGCCCCTCCTCCGGAGAGCTGCCCTTCCCAGCATAGCACGTATCCCTATTGAGGATCAATGTGTATTCTACGCATCCGGCCCTAACCCGTGCGCGACCCTCTCACATCTCGAAGGGCCCCTCACCACGCGTCATCAGTAGTACTCCGATCCAGAACACTCTTGCGTGTGCTCCACACCCGGGCATCCTCAGCAATTGGGCTGTCTCCCTGGTCCTACACGTCGCCACGGTTCGCCCCTCATGGACCCACATTTCCCCCCTGATATCGCAAACGTCCAGTTGTGTTTTCACCAAAGTGTCTGCTTTAAAACCTTAAAATTCTTTAGGTTACCACATAATCTTTCATTTAAAAATTCTTTCACTGATCTTGTCTTGAAAAAATTTATTACGAAATTATCAGAATTTATATTAAAAAAAAAAAAAAAAATGGTATATATGTATTAGCCCGTCAACATAACCGTAATGATACCGGAACTTTCAAAATATTTCAAAGATATGGGATCATTAACATATTTTACATATTAAAAATGTAGGCATTATTGTTTAAAATTAAAAATATAATCTAACCGAACTTAACCTACGTTCGCTAATCTCGTGTTAATTATAATTAGTGAAGATTACCACGTGAAACAAGCGTAGGATAAGTTTGGTTAAATTATAGTTATAAATAAATATAAATGGTTATAAAAATGGTAATATAATGGTTATATCGTGTAGTATTGACAATAATCCAAAGTCAATAATTAGTTAACAATAATCCAGTTTGAAATTTATTGTTCCGACTGGCCAATACGTAACCAAAAGAAATTAAAACAGTGTCATCGAAATCTATGCATTTGAGTAAGATTCTAGCTTTTTTGTTTTGTTTTTTTTTTAAACCTCCGGAACCACCGTTAGGTATTACATTAGAGGATGAGATGAATGATTTGTAGCGTCCGTGAAAAATGCAAGGCCTGACCGGGATTCAAACCCGGAACCTCCGAATGAAAGGCCGAGACGCTACCACTCGCGCCACAGAGGGCGGGAAGATTCTAGCTTGCATAAAAGATTCAATAAATCAACCTTTCGTTAAAACTATCCAATTTTAAGATATGTAGAACGAAAACAGGAATTATTCAAATTAGATATTTTGGATATATTTTGTTTAAAAATTACCTATTAAAATTAATTTAAAATTTTATTTTTCTTAGTGGTAAAGGCTGAAAAATATTTCCATTTTTAATATATTATTTTTAAAAATTCACGTAAAATTTCAATTCAATAGGAGGGAAAGGTAAAAAAAAATGTGAAGGTAATATTTTAAATATTGCCTAACTTTCTCATTGGCTGAAAACTATTCACAACAATGCCTGTTGAAAAAAATATATTTCACCACAGAATTTTTAATAATATTATTCTAGTAATACTTCTAATATTATCATTAATTACTTTTTTTTTAAATGTGCTCGAATAAATTTTTCGTGATGTACAAATCCGTCTGAACTACAATATCTCCTCAATATCTATTATTAATTTCTTAATCCGATTTTTGAAAAAGAAACATCATTAAATTATGGTAACATCTAACCAATATGAGACAAATTATCAAACCATAATTTTAGATTAAACCGATTGTGATATGAGAGAGAGAAATAAACCCAAAAATCTAATACTTAATGATCTCATAACTCAAATTCAGAAATTTATGTACAGAAAATAGTGCAATCTACATTTGTCGATTCACTTGATGGATAGGCCTCATTTTTTAACCATAAAGATATATCCTATATGAACAGCGGCTTCACTACAAAGTATATACTTTTAAATGGGGAATTAAAAAATATTACAAGAACTATCTTGTATTAACTCAACATAAAACACATATAATAAAAAAATTGAGATTTGGTTATTACAGCAAACAGGCAAATAGGTATTAATATATATGTATTTTTTTTTTTTTTTTTATATGGGCATCGACTGCTGTGGTCATTAGCCCTCGTCACATTTTTAAATTAATCAATAAT